>BSBK01010062.1:177500-262500 GCA_027943335.1 Chamaecyparis obtusa
GGTGACTCGGTAGACATGATGTTACTCGATTTACACTGTCCTGTTCGGTTTGTACTAACTTGCTTGGTTTGCACTGTCTGCTCGATTTGCACTGTCTGCTCGGTTTGCACTGTCTGCTCAGTTTGCACTGTCTGCTCGGTTTGCACTGTTTGCTTGGTTTGCACTATCTACTCATTTGCACTATCTGCTCGGTTTTGTACCCAGAATGCAAATAAGTGTTGTCACTAGTGGCAATTCTACTTAATGCCAACAATCTCCCCCTTGGCATTAGTGACAAAAACACTTATTGGCCAAAACTTATATACATGAATCATGCTGAATTTTATTTTGATTTTTCAAAAAAATTTCTTTGTTATAGGGCTTTATACATTGTCTCCCCCTTTCAATGTGCTAACTGTTTCTATACAAATCTTCTTCTATACATATATCTCCCTCTATACATATCTCCCCCTTTTTGACGATAATGCCAAAGGTGTATATACAAGTTATTTACAGAGAGAATCCAAAATTTGATAGAAAATTAGAATGTACCTTCATTATTAGTGCCAGGGTTCTGTCCCAACTTTCTTGTAGAATCTTACATGTTTGTATTGCAATTTGGACTTCTGCAGAGAGTTCAATCATGTGATCTGCTATAGAGAACTGATTGTCATGAATCAATGTTTTGGAATGTTCAATGTGCTTATACATTGTATTCATGATGGGAAGGATTATGTGTTGGATGTCTAGCAGTGTGGACCGGATCCTTGTGTCTTCTTTCAGAAGATCAGATTGCATATTTGATAGGTGTGAGATTTTAATGTGATGAGCAGAGCTTGAACTTGGTTCAAGTTGCAGCTTCTGTATGCTAATCTTCATATCCTCATCTATTTTATTCATTTTATCCTTAACATCCTTTGTGAACTCGGCAATATTGCACAATCTGGCCAAAAGAGAGGTAGCATTCGAATAGATAGATTCAATGTTTGACAAAACTGAAGACAATTCTACTTGGTTAATAGCTATGTGCTGAGCAATGTGCTCAAGCACTTTATTGTTGAATCTCTTCTCGGCTCTTTCAACTAACTTTTCTGTCCCAGATGAATCCTCATTGTATTTATTAACTGCTTCTGCTAATTGTAGCAAAACATGTTGGGAGAAGTCTACTTTAATACCTAATGCATCAGACAAAATGTCCTTAGCATCCTTGATGATTTGATATTCCTTGTCTCTCTCCTCTTTAAGCTTCTTTTGTTTTGCTTTCCTTTGGAGGATCTCACCTATATTTTGCATTTGGTCCACTGATAGATTTGCAAAATCCAATGTTGGAATCTCTATCTCTTCATCTAGGTCTATATCCTCTACTACATTTTTACCCAAAAATTTTATACTCGGTAGAGCCTTAGGCTTATCTGTACTTAATGCCTTGGTAGTAGTGACAGTAGATAAAGTAGGGCTGGCTATAGAGACTGGTATACTTTCTACTGAAGAACTTAAAATATTTACACTTGAAGATTCAAAAACTGGAAAACTTACTGCTGGAAAACTTGATGATGCGGGAGACTGCAACTCGGTAGAAGAAATGATAGTTGCTTCTGTTGTTGCAATAGATGATTGGACAAATGTTGAAGTTGTCACAACCATGCTTGAAGGTGTCTCCGGGCTGAATGTAGAAACTTTTACTGGAGAGGTAGGAAGGGATGCAATGACTTCTGCTACTATCCTCACAGTATCATCTACCTCAGTGTCTTCTTCTTGTTCATCACTGTCATCTTCAATATCTTTTATTATGACTGTTTCAATACTCGATTGGTGAAGGTGGTATATGTTCTTCCATGTGGCATTTGCAGCCTTCACAACCGATTCGATATTGTTGATCAAGATCAAACAAGTATTGAACCTTAATGTCATCTTACTTTCATTTTCTTTTTAATGCCTTCTTTACTTCATCATTTTTCAAGCTCGGCATTAACTGTCTCATGGTTTGATCAAATATGTCTATCACAGTTTGCTTTGCATTGCTCCATCTCATTTTTATTGGATTTAATAAGACAGCTGGAACCTGTGGGGCTATGTCATCAGGAGAGTATTTCCACTGTCCCATCTTTTCAATAACAGCATCTTCTATTTCCCTCTGTTCTGTTTCCGATCGGGTTTCATATTTAAAAGATTTTATGTTACTTACTCCAGATCCTGATCCGTCTCTAAAGAGTTTGATCTTTTCTTGAAAGTTTAGAGGAGGCCTTTTGAATACTATGTCTTTATCTGCCTTGTCTGCCTTGTCTGCCTTGCCTCTTGCATTTCTCCTTGTAAATACAGCAGTGGGAGGCTTAGGTGCCTTAGTGATGAATACCTTTCCTTTCTTCTTTGCGGGTTCTGGTTCCTCTATTTTCTCATCCTTTTCCTCTTCTTCTTCATCTTTTTCTTCTTTGTCCTCGGTTATCATTTGTATTTTGGCTATCCTCTTCTTTCCTTTGTTTACCGCCTGTGGAAGCTTTATGCTTAGTTCAATTCTCACCTTAGCTTCATTATATGTTCCAAAATATGGAGCTTTGGGATTGACAGGTTGATTAAGAAGAGCTTCAATGATATTCTTGGTTTCATCAATATTTACCTCATAAGGAAGAGGTTTTACATATACAGTCCTCGGTTTAGCTGCTTGAATATATACATTATCACAATCCACCATAAAACAAATGTCATCTTTGTAATCTTCCACCAAATTCTGTGGAATCCAGAATCTGTCATTCATTTTCTCTTTGAAAGACTCAAAATAATTATCCATGATGCTTTCAAAATTTTTACCCATTTCTGAGATGTATTCATTTATTTCATAAAGTGCTGGCACATCTTTTCTCCATACAACTTTTCCTTTAGAAGGGAAGAATTTCTGAGCATAGAAGAATAATAGACCAATAAGGATCCAAACTTACATGGATTTTTTTTTGAAAGTTTGAATGCTTTCCATGTTTTTGTTAAACTACTTTAACAATAAGTCTGCTAGGTCAAATGTTAAGTTATTCTTGACCACTTTGTATGCTAGGTCGATAGCTTCACAGGAGACACTATTCTATCAACTAGAACTTTAAATCTTATGGGCAATAATGTGTGTACCAAACTTTAGTTCAGCATCGGTAATGCTGCTAACTTTCATGCCTCTACTGTCCCACTCGGCTAGGGTTTTCTTCTCTAGTTCCGTCCGACCTAGGGTTTTTGTAGTTTTTACTTTGTTTAACATGGGGAAGACTGGTGATTTGATGAATCATCTTCTTTGTGATCTCTATGGGTTGCTCAAGCCAAATCTTGCCATCATGTACATGGCTGAGAATGTATCTAACCCATTTATCTCAAAAGTTTCAAGGTAGATGTGCAATGTGAACTAAACCTTTATCTTCTAGATGTTTGTGCTCGGGTTTCAGAATACCATCCACACACAGTTCTTCATGCACAATATCTAATTCTAGGTTCCCCATTTCATGAATTGAATAGTTGAAATGATTGCGGATATCGTTAATAAGTAGTACCTTAGGAGGAATCTGAGATTGAGCTTCGTTCGGATCTAGGGCTGCTGCAACTGTGGGCACGATCTTGAAATCTGGTGCTTTCCATTCTCCTTGGACTAACATATCAGATCCTTTCTTCGCTAAGGTGCTGGATGATGCCATGGTAGCTACAGAAAATTCCTTTCGCAAAAGTATTGAATCACTGGGTTGCTCTTGAAATTTTTTTGCTCTCAAAGTGCTAAAGGATCGCGGTGAAGAATGAGTTCGATTACTTGCTTTTTGTTTACAACTCTGTCATTAATGTTAAGTACAAATTAGGGTATGAATTCTGACAGACTGTCACCCACTAAGAATTAATTGCTCGGTAAAGACTTCGCAACTCAGTGAACTCGAGAATTCATATTGCTCCGACCTCACTCGGTAAAGACGTGTACCGACCTTGCTCGGTGAAGACTGATACCGACCTCCCTGTGATCTTACTGCATCTTGCATGCTGATTTAGATCCTTTTTTTTTAATTCGGTTCTGGAATTGCTTGAGATTGGTCTATGAGAATACAGTTCCAGTGCTTTCTAGGAAATTTAGTTTGAGTCGGTAGAGCCATCCATTCCATTACTTGGACTGGCTTGCTCGGTAGATTTAGGAATCCATTTTTGTCTCACCTGTTTCCTGACCTTAGTTGCTTCATTCTTCTTTCCATCTTCAACTTCACTAGCATTCATGCAGTTTCTGGCTATGTGACCGAGTTTAGTGCATTTGAAGCATCTTACGGTAGTATCTCTTTTCCTTAGATGATGTTTTATGCAATTCATGCCAATGTGTCCATATTATCCACAGTAATGACATCTACACCAGGTGTTGTAGTCCCATCCAAACATTGCTTCATAATTTGTTCTGCTAGATTAAATGTCTTGGATCTGCACTCAGATGCCTTGTGACCTTGTTTGTTGCACTTGTGACAATTACCTCTGAATCTTGGTTTTTCCCTGCATTCATTTGCTTTGTGACCAGGTTGATTCCAGCTGTAACATTTTCCATTGAATTCTGCTTTTTCATTGTTCCAACATTTATTTGAAGTATGTCCTATTTTACCACAATGATTACAAGTAGGTTTTTGATTTCTTTGAGTACCTTGCTTAGAAGATTCACCTTCTCCTTTGTATCCAAGTCCTGCTTTTCCTTTTTGCCTATGAAGATTTCACTCATACAGCTGATTCAAGTCTTCTTGACTTTTCAGCATTCCTTCATTGATTTGTTTTTCAGTGTTTAGGTCATCCACCAATCTTAGATTGATTTCCTTTTCAGATCTTAGTTCTTCTCTTGTGCTTTCTATTTCTGATCTTAGATTCAGTATTTCCTCATTTGTATGAGAGATCTGATCAATTAGGTTTTCTAGCCGAAGGGTTTTATTTTGGACTTCAATGTTCCTTCCATCTAATTCATCTTTCAACTTGTTTCTTTGTTCCAAGATCTCACAAAATCTTGTAGAGTGTAGCTCTTGTTCTCTTTTTAATTTTCTCACTTCTTCCTGCAGAGACCCATTCTTTTCTAGGAGTTCTTTGACAGCATTGTTTGCTTCATCTGAGCTATTTGAGGGATCTTCAGTCTTTTCTTCAATGTAATTCTGATCATTCGTCTGATTTTCAAGTTCCTTCCTTCTTCTTAGGGATTGGGAAAGATGTTCTTTTGCTTCTTTGAGTTTAGCTATGGCCATTTCCAGATCTAGCTTTTCATTTTCAATCACCTTGTTCAGTTTGAATACCTCCATTGTCCTAGATCTTTGCTCAAGTTAGTTAAGCTTTGTCTTGAGAACCAATGCTGCTCTGATACCAATTGTTGGAAATATTTAGGAATTAACTGAGTTACTGAGAGGGGAGGGGTGAATCAGTAACTCCAAATTTTCTTTCAATTTAACATGTAATTTACTTTTAACCTTTGCATACAGAAAGCATGAAACTTAAGAGCATTCACAATAATGAAACATAGATTTGGTTACCCAGAAACCTTCCAAAAAGAAAGTAAAACTGGGGTGGGGATGAAACCCACAAAGCTTTAATACTACAGAATAAAGTTGGCTAGTTAAGGCTTACAATTTGATCACTTCTGATGATCTGCCCTGTTAGGAGCAATAAGGATTGCTAAATCCACCTTGTTAAAGGATTTACAAACATACAATGAAGTATGCACTCGGTAAAGAGATTTTACAAAAGACTGTTAAGTCTACCCGGTTAAAGGATTTAGTACTGATTCACCTGTTAGGATGAAACAATAGATCTCTTGCTTTGCAACTGGATTGCTGATTGAGATTCGCTGATGTACTGATCACCTTCTGTGATGAATTTGTCTTTGCTGTTCCTTATACTACTAAAGCCCTTTGTAATTCGCTTATCTCTGCCTTTCTTCCTTTTTCACATATATGCTTCTTATATATTTCTTGACATTTTTACAACATTGTTTATATACAAGTCTTAAACAATTAATTACAATTACAATTACAAAGCCGGCTTGACAAATAAACATAAGTGCTACTAAGTCGGCCCAAGTATGGTTACACGGTTCCTGCAAACTAACTCGGTGACTTTCTGATACTCGGCGTCCACTGCATTACTTGGCATCATCATGCACTTGGTAGAAGTGAAGGCACGGTTCATACTGATCACTCGGTAAGTTTTGAACTCGGTAAATACTGGTGACTCGGTAGACATGATGTTACTCGGTTTACACTGTCCTATTCAGTTTGTACTAACTTGCTCGGTTTGCACTGTCTGCTCGGTTTGTACCCAGAATGCAAATAAGTGTTGTCACTAGTGGCAATTCTGCTTAATGCCAACATATATATATAGGTATATACATATGTATATATATATATATACATATATAGGTATATACATATGTATATATATATAGATATATATATACATATATATATGTATGTATATATATATACATATACATACATATATATATATATATATATATGTGTATATATATGTATATGTATATATATATATATGTATATGTATATGTATATATATATATATATGTATATATATATATATATATATATGTATATATATATATATATGTATATATATATAGACAAACTCAACAGAAATAATTTCTACCACAAACTCAATAGCAACAATTTATACCATAAGCTCAATATCAACAATTTGTGTAGCAAGATCCAAAACAATAGATTTTACTACAGGCACAAAAAACACAATTCCTACAATATCCTCAATAACAAGTTGTTCCAAGACCTCAACAACACTAGTTTGTGGAAAGATCTCACCTACAATAAGTTGTTCCAAGATCTCAATAACAATAATTTCTACAGAAACCTCACCAACAACAACAATTTGTAGAAAGACCACAACAATAGTTTACTCCGAGATTTCAACAACAACCATTTATGGAGCAACAACATGTGCCACAACATCATGAACAAGTACCTCAACAATATCAACAATCCTATCATCATCAGGTAGAAGATCCAAAACCATAAACATAATATCAGTCTCAGAAAATTCCTCAAAGACCTCTTTGGATCTAATTGGGAAATAAATCAAAGCCTCTAGTACTACAACATGATACAGTATCCATAACATCTTCAAAACCAGAGACTCCTTGTTAGTATCTATAAGAAATTTCATGGCTATAGCATTGTTCTTCTGCTCCCTGCAATTATTTTTATGTCTCTGGCCTAGTTACCCTTAGCAAATATTCAAAAATCTAGCCGTTGTAGCAAAAAACCATAAAATTTCTTTGGCCGAGTTCTATTTTAGTGTTACTTTTTTGGGCCACTTAAGATCTCTTAATGCATGTGCACATTTCTTTCCTGGCTAGTCGCTTGTTCGCTTAGTTTCTAGTGGTTAGCATTTCTTTTCTATGATTACGCGAACATGTGTTTGCGTAATCTCCTGATGTCTAATAGTTACCGGCAAATATTATGTGACCCGGTGAGCAGCTTGTGTTTCCTTTAGTCATTGATTCATGGAATGGTGGTCCCTCTTTTTAAATGATGTTACATGTGGACCGGCTATTAGAAGGATGCCGACGTGTCATGTAGTTATTGGTTGCCAGTGGTGAGTTGGATTTGTGGTCAACGGGGCCCGATGTCAGAAATTTTAGATCAACGACTGGCACATGTCCGCATGGAATATTCTTCATCCTTTAGATCATGCGCCCACCATCCGTTTAGATACCAATATGTAGGTGGGTCCACTGCCAGGTATACACAAATGGGAGTTCCTCATTTGCCAAAGAAATGACGAGGTGGTAGGGTTGTCAGAATGTCCTATGAATGAAGAAAAAATTGTGTGTCCGCTTGCTGGATTTTGTGATGTGGTGGTCCCTGATTCATCGAAGTATCTTATGTAGCAGGGTGGGGTCAGGTCTTTGATGATTAGCTAATATTCTAGATCGATGGTTGGCACGTATTCTCATAGAATCTTTTTAAGCCTTTCAAATCATGCGCCAACTGTCCATTTTGCCAAGTGTTTAGGTTAGTATAAATGGTGGGTCCAAAATGACACGTAGGTACAGTTGGCAATCTATGATTGGTCCATGATATAATATGCTAGTAGTTGTTAGTGGGACCTAGTTTTCAGCTTGTCAGAGGGTCCTGACATCTACAGAGAATCAAAGGTCGGTGTAAGTTCTTAAGCAATGTGTCAGATGCATGAGATCTTCAGGCAACTGTTGATTTCACCTTTTTCAGAAGTGATAAAGTTTGGTGGGTCCACTACTACGTGTACTCGATTTGGCATCTCCTCATTGGTGGATGAAGGTTAACATGGAAGCTTGTCAGTGGGACCTGAGTTAGAAAGTTTGATCGATAGTCGGTGAATGATCTTAGGGTATATTCTTGCTCCATGAGATCATACGCCAGCCATCCATTTTGATGTCGGAGGGTCAGTGGGTCCTATGTTAGAAGTGATTGGGTGGTAAGTAGTGAATTGTACAGTGACAAGTGGCACAAAGTGGGCCCAAGTGGGGGTTTAGTGTTTAGCAGATCTGATAAAGGTTTAGCGGCCTAACAAAGTTGAAAAGGATTCACTCATTCATGAAGAAAAATAGTTATGTGCTAAAAGGTTTGGCAATTCAGTGAAGGAGTGTTCATGCAATTGCTAAATTAACTAGTGGTAACATAAGGTATTCCATGAAATGGAGAAAGCCTTCAGTTGCCAATTCACTAAATAAAGACCGGGGTTGGTTACTTTCCTTTGTTCACCGAATCACTAAGTTAAGCTGCAGTTAAGTATTTCATTTCATGAATAAAAACCCTTGTCACGTATTCACTAAATGTAAACCCAGGGCTATCTAATGAGTCAAGTCATGAAGCCCATGAAAAGGAAGGATCCAATGATGCCAATATAAAGTTGATCAAAATTCAAATATTCACCGTCGATATACTGTTGGCCCCATGAAAATGACCATTGCTACCAGGATTTAAATTTTTGAGGGTTTCCAACGACAGAAAGGACTAGAATTCAATGTTTAAATGGCTAGAGTTGGTGGGAATGATCTCACTGACTATTGTAGTGTGGTCTAGGGTGTTCCATGATTGTTTGCAGGGCATTTTTGTACCATGATGGTGTTTCTTGAGGCATGTTGCAGGTGGGAAACTGGATCAATAAGTCTAATAGATTCATGATTCTTGGTACAGATCAGAGAATTACCAATTATGAGGATCATTTCAGGATCTACTTTGATGAAGGGTGCTCCCCTTAATACCACAAGCACATAACAAAAATAGAGAAACAACAACAATAATATGCAAGAATAGAAAATGGGCTTCTTATTATCTCCACAAATGTGGAATTACAAACTTTCAGAATTACAATATGCAAAGCCACATGGGCATTCCCTTACAATATTCTGTAGGACAAAGCCTCAAATAAATACCTAGATCTACTACCCAGAACTGCCCTAGACAACACTACGGGCCTTCTTTATATATGCAATTTCCACCGCCTGAGAAGGTTCTAGAAATTTAACCCTTAGGGCAGACCAAACTTAAAATTATTTTATTTTACAATTTATTACATCAAAGTCGGCTCAAAATGAGTTTTGAAACCCAAAAAAAAATTTTGAAGAAAAATTATTTTCTGCCATTTCAGGTGACCCAACTTCTGAAGACCATAAGTCATCGCCCATTGACCCGATTGGCTATTATAACCTCATTCTAGAAATGCCACGAAGCGCTCTACAGGCTTGACTGGGGAAAAATGCCTATCACCCAAATTTTCAACCTCATCCGGGGCCTCTAAAGCTTTCAAAACTGAGTTCGAAGTTTCTGTACCCTGCTGCCAATACCGAAAATCTTCAATATCTTCAAAACTACACCTGATCTAGCCATAAAACTTTGCTGGTAGGTTGATATGACTCAGATGAACCTCCATATGTAAAATCAGACATTCTAAGATCGTAAGACCAACTTACTAAAAATAGAAAGTTTCCATAAATAGTAACTCTGCACAAGATAGCCCTTATTGAATACAAAAATAGAAATATTTTTGGGCAATGCAGGATTGCTCTTACACCTAGGATGCTCCTGCATCAGACACCCGGGGTAATTTGAGAAGTGACCTTGTCACGACTCAGGTGTGCAGAGGAAAACCAAGATGATTAACCTCCTCCTTTGTTAGACATGATGAATCTTCAACAGGTCATCCATTCCATTTGACCAAATACTCTTCATATGTCCTGTTCCTTGTGCTTCTGCCAACATGACTGTCTAGTATGTCTTCAATCTCCTTGATATCTGAACTGGTTGCTGGAATACTCCACTGTGCTACTACAATCTCATCTTCAAAACCTCCTTCATGATACTCTGTCAAATCTGAAATGTTAAACACTGGTGAAATATTTAGCCCAGTAGGCAATCCTACCTCATATACATTTCCTGAATCATGCTTCTTCAATATCTTACATGGTCCAAACTTCTTCATTTTCAACTTGTTATATGTACCAACTGGAAACCACTCCTTCTACAAATGAACCATGACTTCATCCCCAACCTGAAATTCCTTATGCCTCCTTTTCTCATCTGCCTTAGTCTTATACTACACATTCATCTTGGTAATATGCTTCCTCACCTCCTCATGGATGTTCTTCAAATGTTCTGCAAAATCCTCAACTTCAGCACTACTTATTTCTCCTTTATCTATCTTTCTCAACTCAGATGCATTTCTTGGACTACTTCCATATACAATCTAGAATGGTGATTTACCAGTGCTCCTGTTGACAAAATTATTGTATGTAAATTCTACTTGTGGTAAAATCAAATCCCATCCTATTGGCTTATCTCCAACCAAACATCTCAGCAGATTTCCTAGACTTTTATTCACCACCTCTGTCTGTCCATCAGTTTATGGATGATGTGATGAACTAAACTTCAAATCTGTCTTCAACTTCTTCCACAATGTCCGCTAGAAATATCAAACAAACTTAGTTTCTTGATCTAAAACTATGGTCTTTGGCAAACCATGTAGTCTCACCACTTCTCTGAAAAACAATTCTCCTACATGAACAACATCATTAGTCTTCTTGTAGGGAATGAAATGTGCCATCTTCAAAAATCTGTCAACTACTACAAAAATTAAATCATGTCCACGCTATGTCCTCGGTAAACCAAGAACAAAGTCCATACTGATATCCTCCCAAGGCTTTTCTGGTATAGGTAATGGCTGATACAACCCTATATTTTGCTTCACTCCTTTCACCATCTAACATACTCTACAACTCTGTACAAACTTCTTCACATCTTGCTACAATTGTGGCCAATAATAATTCTCACCAACCAAAGCAAGGGTTTTATCACGACAAAAATGTCCAGCCAATCCTCCACTATGCTTCTCCTTGATGAGATTCTCCCTCATAGAACTTCGTGGAATGCACAACTAACTCCCTTTGAATAGCATATCATCTTGGATGATAAAATCCAGCCATTTCATCCTATCTAGAGTAATAGTTTATGTACAACCTTTCCAAGCTTCACCAAAATCAGGATCCTCTGGATTCAAATTCCTGAGTTCCTTGAACCCAACCACTTCAATCTGCATCTATGTCAGCAATAGTTGCCTTCTGCTAAGAGCATCCACAATCCTATTAGACTTTCCACTCCTATGTTTCAAACCAAATGTATAACTCTGCAAAAACTCAACCCATTTCAAATACCTCTGATTCAACTTTCCTTGACTATTCAAATATTGCAACACTTGATGATCAGTATACAAAACAAACTCCTTAGGAAGCAGATAATGTCTCCACTTCTTTAATGCCTGAACTATAGCATAAAATTCTTGATCATAGACATAATATTTTCTCTTGGCATCATTTAACTTCTCACTAAAATAAGCAATAGGTTTACCTTCTTGGCTCATAACAGCTCCTATTGCAGTACCACTAGCATCACAATCTACTTGAAACACCTTATTAAAATCTAGAAGTGCTAAAACAAGTTGTTTTGTAACTTTTTATTTCAACAATTGAAAACTCTTTTCTGCCCCATTAGTCCACTTAAACTCTTTTCTATCCCCTCTCATTATTTCAGTCAAAGGTCCACAAATACTGCTAAAATTTTTGATAAACTTTTTGTAAAAGCTAGCCAAACCATGAAAATATCTTACATCAGTAGCACTCCTTGGAGTAGGCCATTCAAGGATAGCCTATACCTTCTCTGGGTCCATTTTTAGACCTTTTGCTGAAACTACAAATCCCAAATACACTAACTCTTTCTTCACAAAACTTGATGCAGGAGCATCCTGGGTGTAAGAGCAATCTTGCATCACCCAAAAAAAATATTTCTATTTTTATATTCAATAAGGGCTATTTTGTGCAGAGCTGCTATTTATGGAAAGTTACTATTTTTGGTAATTTTTGTATGTGCTCAGAATGATCTGATTTCTTTCTTGGAGGTTCATTTTGGTCATATAAGTCTACCAGCAAAGTTTCATGGCTAGATCAGGGGTAGTTTTGAAGACATTGAAGATTTTCGGTATTGGCAGAAGGGTACAGAAACTTCGAACTCAGTTTTGAAGGCTTTAGAGGCCCCGAATGAGGTAAAAAATTTAGGTGACGAGTGCTTGTGTAGGTCAAGCCTGTAGAGCACTTTGTGGCATTTCTGAAATGGGGTTATAATAGTCAATCGGGTCAACTGGTGATGACTTATGGTCTTCAGAAGTCGGGTCACTTGAAATGGCAGAAAATAATTTTCCTTCAAAATTTCTGTTCGGGTTTCAAAAGTTATTTTGAGATGACTTTGATGTAATAAATTGAAAAATAAAATAATTCTAACTTTGGTCAGCCCTTAGGGCTAAATTTCTGGAACCTTCTCAGGCGGTGGAAATTGCCTATATAAGGAAGACTGTATTATTATCTTAGGCAGTTCAGAATAGTTCTGGATAGTAGATCTGAGTATTGATTCGAGGCTTTTTCATATAGAATATTGTAAGGGAATGCCCATGTGGCTTTGCATATTGTAATTCTAAAAGTTTGTAATTCCACATTTGTGGAGATAATAAGAAGCCAATTTTCTGTTCTTGCATATTATTGTTGTTGTTTCTCTATTTCTGTTATGTGTTTGTGGTATTAAGGGGAGCACCCTTCATCAAAACTACACTTCTTCAAATTAATCAACAATTTATCATCTCTCAACTTCTCAAACACCATATGAATATGAATCACATGTTCCTCCAATGTCTTGCTAAAAATCAAAATATCATCTAGGTAAACAATGACAAACTTACCCAGAAATTTTTTCAGAACCTCGTTCATGAGCCGCATGAAAGTACTCGGTGCATTGGTTAGCCCAAAAGGCATGACTAAACACTCATATAGTCCTTCCTTTGTCTTGAAGGCAGTCTTCCATTCATCTCCTTCTCTGATCCAAATTTGGTGATATCCACTCTTTAGATCTATCTTTGAGA
This sequence comes from Chamaecyparis obtusa, assembly GCA_027943335.1. Classification (NCBI taxonomy): domain Eukaryota; kingdom Viridiplantae; phylum Streptophyta; class Pinopsida; order Cupressales; family Cupressaceae; genus Chamaecyparis; species Chamaecyparis obtusa. The sequence continues at coordinate 190,917 of BSBK01010062.1, forward strand.
AATACACAGCCCCACTCAAACAATCCATAATATCATCCATTCATGACAATGGAAACCTATACTTGATTGTGATCTTGTTTATTGTTCTGGAATCTATACACATCCTCCACTCTCTATTCTTCTTTGGTGGTAATACTGCTGGTATAGCACAGGGACTCAGACTCTCTCGAATCAACCCCTTCTGTAATAACTCATGTACTTGTCTGTTCAACTCTTCACTTTCTGCCGGTGTCACTCTGTGTGCAGCCTTGTTTGGCAAACTGGCTCTTGAAATCAAATCCATCTAATGAATGATCTTCCTTACCGGTGGTAATACATCAGGTACATTATCAGATACAATATCTTGAAACTCATTCAACAAATTTGTAACCTCTACAGGTACATCCTCTACTTCTTCTTTACCAACTTTTGGAATTAAAGAAAAACACACATGCTCATGCCTCATACCATCTAGAAATTTTCTTCTATCAACAAATGTTATTCTTGCATTACCACATACCTTTTCTTCGGTCTCCTTCAATGGCTTTAGCTTATGTCACACTCCATCCTTTGTCAGGGAATAGGTATTCACATGACCATCGTGTAAAGCACATCTGTCAAACTACCATGGTCTACCCAACAACATATGACATGCATCCATGGAGATGATATCACATAGTACCTCATCTTGGTACCTGCCGATCTTGAACTTTACTAGGCACTGTTCACTGACCATGACCTTTTGGTCATCCCACACCCAGGCAATCTGATATGGATGTGGGTGTTTCTGTCTCTTGAACTTCAACTTTGCCACCATCTCTTCTGACACCAAATTGTCAGTGCTTCCACTATCAATAATCACATCTAGTGCAAAATAGGCTCCTCCTTTATTCAAGTTCATTCTCACCACTCAGCAAGACTCTTCTGTTAATTAGTGTTTCTCCTCTTTTAGCATCTTCAAAATTTGATGATCTAACATCTTCATCTACATGTGCAACTCTGGCCTAGCCTTCATTTCTCCTGTCTATTCTACCTTGGTGCTGAGGACATTCAAATGCCCTATGACCTTCTTCTCCACAGTGAAAACATGTTCCATGGAAGCCTCCTCTTCCAGATCCTTGTCCTCTTCCTCTTCCTCTTTGATCTCTATTACTCTGATCCTGAAAATGATTGGAATTATTTCCTCTCTGATTCTGACTGCTACTGGCCTCATCCTTCTTTTTCAAATCTTCATTTTGGCCACCATATGACCGTCCACTAGATCTTCCACCATGACCTCTTCCATTTTGTCTGCTCTCAAACTTCTTGTTCAGCTTTTCCTCTACTTTTAGGGAAAACTGGTATGCCTCCTCAATACTGTTCATTCAAACCAGATTCAACTCCTCCTAAATGCTTGGCCTTAACCCATTAAGGTATCGGGCAACTTTCTCCTTATCAGCTTCTGCATGGCCTATTTTGATGAGGAGTTGATAGAACTCCTCTGTATACTCCTGAACAGATCTTCTTGCTTGCTTCAAACTTTGCATTTTCTTTAGTAGGTCAAGTTCATAATCAATAGGAATGAACTATTGCTTCAATTTATCCACCATCCGATCCCATCTTGTGATTTTATCTTTCCCTCTTCTATTTCTCTCCAATTGAATTTCTTGCCACCTGATCTTCGCATGACCTTTCAATCTGGCCTTCGCAAATTTGACCCTATCAAGATCCTCAACATCTTCATACTCAAAATATTCCTCACATTCATTGATCCAATCGATCAATTCCTCTGGGTTAAGATTTTCAAAAAATGTAGGAACCTCAATCTTAGGTCTTTTCCCAATCTTGGAAATCGCCCGAAAAAGTCTTTCTTCCTCCTGGTTCACAATTTCAGCTTCTCCTTCTTGATATTCTTCTTCAGCTTCATCCTTGCTTTCATCTCTGACATTAAGATTCATTCCTCTATGAATCTCTTCTTGCAATGCTCGCACTTGTCTCTACAGCTCTCTAACCTCAGGTGTCACAGCACCAGCTCTTCCACCACGTTCTCTTCGTGGAGGTATTTTCGCGATGCATGCTGAAACCCTAACCATGATCCTAGTGCAAACTACCTCATAGTCGGTGATCTATTTACACACTCAAGAAAACTTGGCTCTAATACCACTTGATGAAAGGTGCTCCCCTTAATACCACAAGCACATAACAGAAATAGAGAAACAACAGCAATAATATGCAAGAACAAAAAATTGGCTTCTTATTATCTCCACAAATGTGGAATTACAAACTTTCAGAATTATAATATGCAAAGCCACATGGGCATTCCCTTACAATATTCTGTAGGACAAAGCCTCGAATCAATACCTAGATCTACTACCCAGAACTGCCCTAGACAACACTACGATCCTTCTTTATATAAGCAATTTCCACCGCCCGAGAAGGTTCTAGAAATTTAGCCCTTAGGGCCGACCAAACTTAAAATTATTTTATTTTACAATTTATTACATCAAAGTCAGCTCAAAATGAGTTTTGAAACCCAAACAGAAATTTTGAAGAAAAATTATTTTCCACCATTTTAGGTGACCCAACTTTTGAAGACCATAAGTCATCGCCCATTGACCCAATTGGCTATTATAACCCCATTCTGGAAATGCCATGAAGCGCTCTACAAGCCTAACCAATGCAAAGCGCCCATCACCTAAATTTTCAACCTCATTCGGGGCCTCTAAAGCCTTCAAAATTGAGTTCGAAGTTTTTGTACCCTGCTACCAATACCAAAAATCTTCAATATCTTCAAAACTACACCTGATCTAGCCATGAAACTTTGCTAGCAGGCTGATATGACTGAGATGAACCTCCATATGTAAAATCAGACATTCTGAGATCTTAAGACCAACTTACTAAAAATAGTAAGTTTCCATAAATAGTAACTATGCACAAGATAGCCCTTATTGAATACAAAAATAGAAATATTTTTGGGTGATGCAAGATTGCTCTTACACCCAGAATGCTCCTGCATCATGCTTTCTCTAGGTTGCTTGGGTTTCCCCACCTTTTATTAAATTTTTTATTGTTTCTAGTTGGTCTGGTGGGTGAAACCCTAACCCTAGTCATCTGTAGCTTGTTGCATCTTGTTTTGGGATTTCAAGATGACTAGGGGGTGTATATATTGTAGAAGTTTTTTTTGTATTAGGTTGTGGTTGATGTTATATTGAAAGTCAATGTAAAAGACTAAACAAGGAGAGCTTGGATTTTGTGTCTTGTTCCTAGCATTTGTCATCTTGGTAAGGTATTGATTCTGAAAGTTAATGAGAATACGCTCGAATTCTTGTCTCAAACTTTGATTGTCTTCTTGTTTTTATTGTGGATTCATATATGTTAAGGTCACAAAGTGGATCAGCATATGGTAAACAAAGAGTATTATGAAATTATCTTGGAGTTCCTAACAAAGAAGGGATTAAAGTCTTTAAGGTGATTTCAGTGGGTTCATTATTGGATTGGAATTTGATGATCAGGTTTGGCAGTGAGAGGAGTAATAGGAAAAAAACTTATTCTAAGTTCAAGTGTGTTTGAGTTAAGGTTTTAGTTGATATATGTTATCAAGTGACTCTTTTCCCTAGGATAAGGCACTGATCTATTCTTTGGAAGTAGTCCATCATCATCAATCATACACACATATAAATGACAAAATCTTTAATCAATTAGTAAAGGGGTATAAATGTCTATTAGTTAGTGATTCCTTTCAAGAAGTGAATCCAGGGTACACCCACCTGAGCATCTTGGCTCAAAGTGTAGGAGGATCTCCTTGATCCTTGTTAATTGGCCCTTTTCCTTGTAGACTTTGGAGTGGTGATAGAGTTAGTGACATTTAGCTATCAATCATAGTGTAAACCTGCAAGTAGAAATGAAGAGGGGAACCAACAAAATGGTGACTCTACTGGGGAGAGTCTAGAGAAAGAAGTTAATATCATACTATTGTGTTTCTCTTGTGGTTTTCAACTATTTCCTGTGAGCTTAAAGAATTTCCCATTTAGGTGGGTGGTGACTCAAAGGTTTTAACTAGTGCTATAAATTGAAATCATGGACAAGAGAAGGAATACTAGGTCCTTTGTCAAGAAAAATCTAGAGGTTGCTTTGGAACAATTACCTAGACAAGAAAAGAAGAGTTGGATTAGAAGAAATGAAGAATCTACAAGTGCTCCTATGAGAGAACAAAGAAATACCAGAAGTAGAGCACCACTTGTATCCTCTCATGAGGATGATTCACAACACAAGAGTTCTAGATCAAATAGTGGCCGCTCTGAAGATAAATTTTATGATACACCATAGGAAATATTTCAAGATAAGGGTTCATTACCTCTAGGTTAGGATGAACAAGCTAGAAAAATGGGTTTTGAAACTAATTTAGATCTTGGTGAAGATATGTTCATAAGGGAACCCATGAGACCAAGGAAAGTCCATTTCCCATATCAAAGTCTCACCGATATGGATGTGTCATCAGGTTCGAATGATATTATGATAGACCCACATGATTTGAATGCACTAAGATTATAGTTGGCGGAGCAAGATGCCATACATAAGAGGTTACAAAAGGAGAGAGAAGCTAAAAAGGTGAATACTCTAATAGAAAGAGAGTCTCTTCTTAGAAAAATTAATGAGTTGAAGGAGAGAAAAAAGATGCTTTTTTCTACTCCTAAAAATTTGCAACATGATGTCTTTGGTGATCTTGATGCTTTGAGAAGTGAGTGTTAGATTAGGTGAAAAACTAATCTCCCAAGAACACCTGCATGCATAACCCTGTCACATAGAAGAAGCAAAGAACAGAAAAGTAAGAAAATCATGGAGGCCAAAAAGCTAGAGACATCATATGCATATTCAAAAAACAATCTATTATGAATAATGCATTGAGTTGCTGAAAAATATAAAGAGGGAATCCTTATAAAAGGATACCGAAACCCTAAAGGAGAAAACCCTAAAGAATAATAAGATGCCTAAGTCTAACTTAAGTGTAGAGAATAATAGACTAATAGTTAAATAAATTAATTATTAGCTATAATATGACTACTCTAACAGTGAGGAGGAGCTCTTGTTGCAAGATGATGAATTTGATAAGGAGGGCCCTATGGTTAGACAGGTTCAAAGTTATGCTCCCCTCCCTAAAGATAAAGGTGGGGATGAGATCACTAGGCCTACTATTTTAGTTGGTGAAAAAGGAAAGCAAAAGATGGTGGGACATTGAGCAAGCAAATCATTGACAATACCAAGGGTCCCACCACCCAATTCAAATAAAGATATAGAGATGGAGAGAAGAAGAAAAGAAGATGAGGACCTTGCAAGAGAATTAGAAAAAGCTGAAGTTGAAGCTTCCATTGTAGAAAAAAGAAGAAAGATCCAGTTCTTGAAGGCTTCATTTGCCAATGCTCTTGGCCCCTCTGATACTGAACTAGGTATGCCATCTATGACTACTACTATTCCTCTTAGTAATGCCACTACTAGTTCATTTCCTTCTTCATCTGCTAAGATAAATATTGATCCTAGGCAGTAGTTAAATGCACAAATATGTGGAAATGTAAATGTTGATCCTAGGGTTAACACTAGTTCAAGTTTTCAAAGAAGACCTATGCAATTAGAAGGCTATAGGAAAATTAGTTTTGATGGAATACCTAGCTACCCAAATGATTTTCTGACTGATATAAGAGATAAGATACCTAGGTTTGCTAGTAACAATGCCATTAGTTGTGAAGAACACCTTAGGTTATTTGTGGATATATTGAATGATTATGAGGTTGAGCATGAGGATGTAGTCATGAAATTATTTATTCAATCCCTGGTGGAAGATGCTAGAGACTGGTTCAAGAGACTCCCTGATAGATGTATTGATACATGGGATTCTTTTGAGAAGTGTTTTGAAGAGTAATATGGTGATAGGCCTAATGCTAGCTTTATGCTGAATGAATTCAATACCATAAGAAAAAATTAGAATGAGTCTGCAGCTGAATTTAATATGAGATTTCAAAAGGGCATGCATAAGTTGTTTCAAGTTATGAGGTTAGATGAAAATGTTTGTTTAACCACATAATTTAATGCATTTGATGGAAAAATGGGATACTTGTTAAGGGACAAAGAACCAAGAACTCTTAGAGATGCTTTTAGGATTACTATCAATATTGAAAATAATATGAAGATATTAGGAAAATTGGGTGGGAAAAGAGATGATCCAAAGTTGTTTGGGGATAGAAAGTATAAAAAGGATAATGAAAGAAATGTTGGAAATAAGAAACAGGAGGAAGATAAATTGGATAAGGTGTTGAATGCATTGAAGGACTTGAAATCACCTACTAATAGGAATATTAATGTTCCTGCTAATGAAAAGCCTCAATTCAACAACAATTTCAATAGGTAGAATAGATTGTAGAATTATCCCTACAACACCCAATGGAAGGATGGAAAGCCTATTGTCCCTACTGCAAGAAATAATAATGATAGAGTTGTCCCTGATCCTTTACAAAAATCTTCTATAAATGTTATAGAGGATACACCATGGTGCACAGCATGCTAGTCCCCTCATTCTGTAGAACATTGTGTGGCTACACAATCCATGTTAGCATATCAAAATGATAGTAATGAAGAGTTAGATCGAGAAGAAACCCATGATGACATTGGGTACAATATGGAAACTTCATATCTAGGATATGAAGATGATTCTGATATTGATGAAGAAGTAGATATATGCTCAAAGAGACACAATCAGGCACTTTTCCATCTAGAGGTTTTTTTTGATAATGATGACATTGATGAAAAGACATGTAATGTGATCTCTTCCTCTAAGCTAGTGAATTTAAGAAGACCTTCAAGAGAAGAGATGGATAGAATTACTACATAAATGATTGCTCAAGTGCAAACTAGAGGCATGGTGGCAAGGGATACAAATGGGAAAGTTGTAGGAATGTTTATAAAAAATACCAACTCCAGAGAACCAGGTGAGAGTAAATAAAAAAATGATCATATGGTAAGGTTCAAGAATGTAAAAGGTAAGAAATGGGAACCTAAGGGAGTTGGAGTTGAAAAAATTTCTAATGAAATGGAGAAGCCAGTTAACACAATGGCTAAAGATGAAAAGATGAAAGTCACCAATACAATTAACGTATTAGATAAGCAAAAGGATACTAAAGAAGTGCAGATTGAAGTCCCTCCCTCTACTCCTATTGATATGTTGGTTGCATTGTCTCAAATAACTATTAAGGTTCCTTTGTCAAAATTGTTGAGGATCCCTGAACATAAAGATAGGGCTATTGTGTGGGTACATAATGTTCATAATAATGATGTTTCATGCAATGAATCTCAAGCTAAGGTTTTGAAAAGAGTAAAGGCTCGGGGATTGGAATCTCAAATTTCACCTATATATTTGGATAGTTCTGTCAATGCTAGCCTTGAAAACATAGATCCATTCTTTTTGAGTGTCCTTGTGAGTGGAATGAAATTGAGAAATTGTATGATTGATTCAGGTGCCTCTAATACTGTCATGCCTTTCAAGATTATGGAGAAGTTGGGCCTTAAAGTTGATACAGTCCAAGGCAGATGTTGTGCAATGGATCAAAGAGAGGTACTAGTCATTGGCACTATAAATGCAATGCCTTATAGGTTGGTAGCTTATCTAGAGAAATAATTAACAATGAGTGTTTTAATGGCGGACATCCCTCCTCATTATGAGATGCTATTATCTAGAAGATTGAGTGCTGCCATGGGTGGAAGTTTACAATGTGAATTGTCCTATGCAACTTTCAAGATTGATGACCAATTTGTCAAGATTGATTGAGAGCCAAGAGTATGCCACATGATTGAAAGAAATATTGACAATGAAACTACATATTTTGTGGATACTGACATTAATGCTTTCAGGGTAGAAATCCTTGTGCTTGAGAGAGAATCTATGTTAGCACCTACCTCTGCTGAGGTGAATGCTAGATCTATGAAGGGTAATTTGTGGGTGATGTACTTTGATGGTGCTAGCTACAAAGATGGTGCAAGAGTAGATATTTTACTTATTTCTCCTAATGGTAACACCTACAAGTTCTCTTTCACATTGAATTTCTTTTGTACCAATAATATAGCAGAATATGAAGCATTTTTGTTAGGACTAAGGTTGGCACAAAAGCATGGAATTAAATGCATAAGGGTTGTAGGAGATTATGAATTGGTGATGTCCCAAGTCAGGTCAGTGTATGCTTCCAAGAACAAGAGGTTGAAACAATATAGAAATGTTGTGTGGGATTTGATTGAATGTTTTGATGCCTTCAATATTGAATGGAAGGATAGAAGTAATAATAAGATGGCTGATTTGTTAGCCAATATAGCAATCAATCCCACTGACATTACTTTTACTGGTCTCTCTAAAGTTGAAATTCAGACTAGGCCAAGTGTACAAGACAATGTTGAAAATTGGCAAGTCTTTGAAGATGACCATGACATCTTGAAATTTATGAGTTGTGAAGATTAGTATCATGGTCACGAATTAGATTGTTCAGCTCTAATTGAGACTATAGAAGGAAAAGAGGTTGTCCTTGGTAATGAAGTCATTCAACTAAAAACTAACAAGGTTCCTAAGGGACTTGTTGTTCTTGAGACTATGTTTGATAACCAGGATAGAGTTCAGAAGGATAGTAAAAAGGAAGATCATATGGATTTAGTGGAGATAAATCTTGGAACACAAGAGGCACCTAAGAAGGTGTACATTGGTAAGGACATATCTCATAAAGTAAAGAGATCTTTGATTAAATTATTAAGGAAATTTAGGCATATTTTTACATGGTCATATGATGACCTAAAGGTTTATAGAGAAGATTTGTTTCAGCATATTATTCCATTGAAAGAAGATGCTAAACCTTTCAGGCAAAAACAAAGGCCTATAAGTCCCACTTTGGCACCTAAGATGCAAGAAGAATTGATGAAGTTGAGAGATGCTAGAATTATCAAGCCCATTAGGCATTCTTCTTGGGTGTCAAATATTGTCCCAATTAGGAAGAAGAATGGTGACATCAGACTTTGTGTAGATTTAAAAAATTTAAATATCAACTCATTAAAAGATAACTATTGTCTACCCAATATGGAAGCTATGTTGCAGAGAGTGACCAGATCAGAATTGATGTCTATGATGGATGGTTTCTATGGTTACAATTAGGTAATTGTAAAAGAATTAGAATAATTCAAGACAGCTTTCACAATGCCTTGGGGGACATATGTTTATGTGAGAATGCCTTTTGGTCTCACAAATGCTAGTGCAACTTTTCAGAGGGCAATGGATGTTGCTTTTGCAGATTTTATTGATGATTTCCTTGTTGTTTATCAAGATGATTTAACTACTTATTTCAAGAAGGAAGAAGACCATTGTACTCATTTAGAGAAAATATTTGTGAGGGCTTTGGAATATGGCATTTCATTAAATCCAAGGAAATGTGCTTTTGGTGTCATTGAGGGTAAGTTGCTTGGCCACTTGGTTGGAAAGAAAGGAGTTAGAATTGATCCTGAGAGGGTGGCAGCCATTGATAAGATTTAGAGACCAAAGAATATCAAAGGAATTCAATCCTTCTTTGGTCAGGTAAACTTCTTGAGAAGATTTGTAACAAATTTTGTTGAAGTTACCAGACCTATATCCAAGATGTTAAAGAAAGGATCTGCTATTACATGGGAAGATGAGCTTAATGAAGCTTTCAAGAATGTCAAGAAGGCTATTAAAGATGCACCTGTACTTAAGGCACTTGATTATAGTATCCCAATGCATATCTTTTCCTTAGCATCTTTTCATACTATTGTTGCAGTGTTGTTGCAGAAAAATAATGAAGTTTATGAGAAGCCTATTGCATTTTTCAATAAATCTTTGCAGGCTATTGAATTGAATTATGACATCAATGAAAAAAAAGAATATGCACTTGTCAAGGCTGTGAAATATTTTAGATGTTATTTGATGGGAGCAATTGTGATTGCCTTTGTACCAAGTGCAGCAGTCAAAGATATTTTCTCATAGCAAGAGGTGTTTGGGAGAAGATGTAGATGGATCAATAGGATCCAAGAATTCAACATTGATATCAAAATTACCAAATTGGCTAGAGGACAAGGATTAGAAAAAATGATGGCTCAATCCAATCTTGATGTAAATCAGATAAATCAAACTGTGATTGATTATACTTGTGATATGGATGATTGTATCTGGTATCATGATATCATCTATTACTTAAGAAATATGAAATGTCTAGCAGACATGGATGACAATAAGAAGAGGACATTGAAATTACAGGCCATCAAGTATGTAATTGTAAAATGTAAATTGTATAGAAAGAATTCAGATTGCATACTTTTGAAATGTGTTGATGAGAATCAGGATAACAAGTTGTTGAAAGAAATGCATGAGGGAGTTTTTAGAGGGCATTACATAGGTAAAAAAACTGCTCATAAAATCTTGAGAGCAGGTTTTTGGTGGCCCATAGTCTTCAAGGATGTAGAACAGTTGGTAAGGAGGTGTGATGCTTGTCAAAAGTTCTCTGGTAAGCTTAAATTTTTAGGCAATATGCCCTTAAGGCCAGTAGAAGTACAAGCTCCTTTTCAACAATGGGGAATAGATTTCATAGGGGAAATACCAAAAAAATCTAGTGGAGGACATTCATGGATACTAGTTTCCACTGATTACTTCACTAAGTGGGTAGAGGCTATCCCTACAAGAAATGCAACTAGTAAAGTAGTAATTGATTTTATATTGAAAAATATTGTTATAAGGTTTGGTTTCCATGAGAGGATAGTTAGTGATAATGCAATGTGCTTCAGGTCTGTTGAGTACAAAGAATTCTGCAAAGGTCTAGGAATTCAGAGGTCAAATTCCTCACCTTATCATCCACAAGGAAATGGATAGGAAGAATCATCTAACAAGAGCCTGATGAAAATCCTAAAGAGGATTCTTGATAAGAATAAAAGAGCATGGAATTCAAAGTTTCCATTAGCTCTATGGGCTGATAGGGTGACTATAAAGAAGGCAATTGGTTGTGCACCATTTGACCTAGTATATGGAATACATGCAAGAATGCCTTAGAATAATTTATTGGAAATGTATAAGTTTGTCCAGTTATATGATGATGATATAGATGATGAAATGCAATTGAGAATTGAAGATCTCATCAGACTGGATGAAACCAGAAGAGAGTCAGCTTCAAAGAATGCCAAATTGCAGTTGCAGGTTAAGAATTTATATGACAAGAAAACTATTGAAAGAAGGTTTGAACCTGGTGATTTGATGTTAATTTGGAATGCCAGATTGGAGGATAAAGGAAAACATGGTAAATTTGATCCACTCTAGTTAGGGCCATATCTAATTCATGAGAAATGGAGCTAAGATTCATATATGATCAAAGAATTGAATGGTGAAGTTCAGGAATTGCCAGTTCATGGATAATTCTTGAAGAAATACTTCAATTGAAGGTATTTTTATTTCCATGAATAGTAGGTAGGTCTATATATGTTGTAAATATTATAGATAGTTGCTTTCCCCTATTTCATTTTGTCTTGGTTTGTAGGGTTTTGTCCTGCCGCTCTCTGTTGTTTAGTTTTTGTCTTGTGGGGTGGTCTGCTTTAACTAGTGATTCTGATTTCTTGTTGTGCCTAAAAGAGCCACACATCCCAGACAAAGCCACTGTTAGTATCTGTAAGAAATTTCATGGCTATAGCATTTTTCTTCTAGTCCTTGCAATTATTTTTATATCTCTGGCCTAGTAACCCTTAGCAAACATTCAAAAATCTAGTCGTTGCAACAAAAAACCCTAAAATTGCTTTGGCCAAGTTCTATTTCACTGTTACTTTTTTAGGCCACTTAAGATCTTTTAATACATGTGCACATCTCTTTCTTAGCTAGTCACTTCTTCACTTAGTTTCTGGTGATTAACATTTCTTTTCTACGATGATGTGAACATGTGTTCACGTAATCTCCTGATGTGTAATGGTTACTGGCAAATATTATGTGACCCGACGAGCCGCTTGTGTTTCCTTCAGTTGTTGATTCACAAAATGGTGGTCCCTCTTTTTAAATGATTTTACATGTGGATTGATTGTTAGAAGGATGCCGACATGTCTTGCAGTTATGGTTGCCAGCGGTGAGTTGGATTTGTTTTCAGCGGGGTCCGATGTTAGAAATTTTTGATCAACAACTGGTGCATGTCCGCATGGAATATTCTTTATCCTTCATATCATGCACCTGCCATCCATTTAGATACCAATATGTAGGTAGGTCCACTACTAGGTATACACAAATGGTGGTTCCTCATTGGCTAAAGAAATGATGAGGTGGTAGGGTTGTCAGAATGTCCTATGAATGAAGAAAAAATTGTGTGTACGCTTGCCGAATTTTGTGACGTGGTGGTCCCTGATTCATTAAAGTATCTTATGCAGTAGGATGGGGTTAGGTCTTTGATGATTGGCTAAGATTCTAGATCGATAGTTGGTGCGTATTCTCATAGCATCTTTTAATCCTTTCAAATCATGCGCCAACCGTCCATTTCACTAGGTGTTTAGGTTAGTATAAATGGTGGGTCCAAAATGACATGTAGGTATAGTTGCAATCTATGATTGGTCCATGATATAATATGCTGGTAGTTGTTAGTGGGACCTAGTTTTTGGCTTGTCAGAGGGTCCTGACATCTGTAGAGAATCAATGTCTGATGTAAGTTCTTAAGGAATGTGTCAGACGCATGAGATCTTTAGGCAACTGTCAATTTCACCTTTTTCATAAGTTATAAATTTTGGTGGGTCCACTACTACGTGTACTTGATTTGGCATCTCCTCATTGGTTGATGAAGGTTGAAATGGAAGCTTGTCAGTGGGACCTAAGTTAGAAAGTTTGATCGACAGTCAGTGCATGATCTTATGGAAGATTCTTGCTCCATGAGATCATACGCCAGCTATCCAATTTGATGTTGGAGGGTCAGTGGGTCCTGTGTCAGAAGTGATTGGGTGGTAAGTAGCGAATGGTATAGTGACAAGTGGCACAAAGCAGGCCCAGGTGGGGGTTTAGTGTTTAGAAAATTTGATAAAGGTTTAGTAGCTCCACAAAGTTCAAAAGGCTTCACTCATTTGCAAAGAAAAATAGTGATGTGCTAAAAGGTTTGGTGATTTAGCGAAGGAGTATTCGTGAAATCGCTAAATTAACTAGCGGTAACATAAGGTATTCAACAAATTGGAGAAAGCCTTCAGTCACCAATTTGCTAAATAAAGACCAGGGTTGGTTACTTTCCTTTGTTCACCGAATCGCTGAGTTAAGCTATAGTTAAGTATTTCATTTCATGAATGAAAACCCTTGTCACATATTCGCTAAATGTAAACCTAGGGCTATCAGATGAGTTAAGTCATGAAGCCTACAAAATGGAATGATCTGACAATGCTGATATAAAGTTGTTCAAAATTCAAATATTGACCGTCGATAAACTGCTGGTGGCATGAAAATGACCGTTGCTACCATGATTTAAATTTTTGAGGGTTTCCAGTGATAGAAAGGACTAGAATTGAATGTTTAAATGGATGGAGTTGGTGGGAATGATCTCACTAACTATTGCAGTGTGGTCCAGGGTGTTCCATGGTTGTTTGCAAGGGATTTTTGTATCATGATGGTGTTGCTCAAGGTGTGTTGTAGGTGGGAAATCAGATAAATAAGTCTAATAGATTCATGATTCTTGGTACAAATCAGAGAACTACCATTTATGAGGATCATTCCAGGATCTACTTTCTCTAGGCTGCTTGGGTTTCCCCCCGTTTTATTAAATTTTTTACTATTTCTAGTTGGTTTGGTGGGTGAAACCCTAACCCTAGTCATTCGTAGCTTGCTGCATCCTATTTTGGGATTTCAAGATGACTAGGGGGTGTTTATATTGCAAAAAAAAATTCTATATTAGATTGTGGTTGATGTTATATTGAAAGTCAATGTAAAAGACTGAACAAGGAGAGCTTGGATTTTGTGTCTTGTTCCTAGCATTTGTCATCTTGGTAAGGTATTAATTTTGAAAGTTAATGAGAATACACTCGAATTCATGTCTCAAACTTTGATTGTCTTCTTGTTTTTATTATGGATTCATATATGTTAAGGTCACAAAGTGGATTAGCATATGGTAACAAAGAGTATTGTGAAATTATCTTGGAGTTCCTAACAAAGTTGGGATTAAAGTCTTTAGGGTGATTTTAGTGGCTTCATTGTTTAATTGGAATTTGATGATCAGGTTTGGGAGTGAGAGGAGTAATAGGAAAAGCACTTATTCTATGTTCAAGTGTGTTTGAGTTAAGGTTTGAGTTGATATATGTTATCAAGTGACTCTTTGCCCTGGGATAAGGCACTAATCTATTCTTTGGAAGCATTCCATCATCATCAATCATACACACACATATAAATGATAAAATCTTTAATCAATTAGTAAATGGGTATAAATGTCTATTAGTTAGTGATTCCTTTCAAGAAGTGAATCAAGGGTACACCCACCTGAGCATCTTGGCTCAAAGTGTAGGAGGATCTCCTTGATCCTTGTTAATTGGCCCTTTTCCTTGCAGACTTTGGAGTGGTGATAGATTTAGTGACATTTAGTTCTCAATCATAGTGTAAACCTACAAGTATAAATTAAGAGGGGAACCAACACTCCCAAAGTTGAAAAATAAACAAAGCAAGATTCTTCTCCTAATGATGAAATAGTTCAAGAAGCCAAGCGTTTATAGAAACAAGTCAAAGCATATGAAATGAACCATAAAAATATATACTATACAGAGAGGTATTTGTGTCCAAATATATTTTCCAAAGATTTATATATGTCTCCTTTTCCAACAAATTTTGAAGTAGCCAAATTTGAGAAATACTGAAGAAAAGGAAATCCAAGTGATCACATTTGAGAATTCTCTACATCTTGCATAGAATTGAGCCAAGAGAAAATATATCTCATGTGTCTTTTCCCTCATAGCATTGGTGGACAAGTAATGGAATGGTATTCTAAGCTGCCTGGGAATATAAGGTCCTAGACTAAATTGGCAGGAAAATTCATATCTCACTTTTCTTTCAATATCTTGCATGAGGTTACATTATTAGATATCTATGCAACAAAGAAAAAGGTAGGAGAATCCTTCATGACATTCTTGCTATGTTGGAGAAGATTGATTAGTCAATGTCCTTTTGAAATTCCAAAAGAACAACAAGTGGCTCTCTTCATTGAGAATTTAGTGTTTGAATTAATGTATGAGCTGAAAATCAAAAGTCCAAGAACCATTGAAAAACTTATGAGAAAAGGATTTTTTATTGAAGATGCTCTTATCCGCAAAGAAATTCTCAAAATTAATAAGGACAATAATAATATAAGCAAGTCTAATGAAAAGACAAAATTATGGTCCCAAAATAAAAATGTTACAAATTATGGAGTTACGGATGCATGCATGGTAAATAATGCACAAGGAAAGCTTAGCCTCAAAGGGCCCAAGCACACAAATATATGGAAATCAACTCAAGCAATACCTTAAGAATCAACTCAACCATAGAGGGCCGAAGATGTACAAAAATTATTACGTCGTCAACATCCATAGAGTAGAGACAGACCACAGAGGAAGTTTACACCTTTAGCTAAACCAATTAATTTGGTATTGTGACAATTACTTTAGTAAAATTTCATTCAAGTATCTGAGATTCAAAGGAAAACTATAGAGAAACCTGCATGGTGGGATGATAATAAATATTATGAATATCTTTTATCTAAAGGTCACAAGACAACATCATGTTTCCAATTGAAACATTTGGTATAAAACCTTATCGATCAAGGCTTAATTGAAGTAGAGCCTCCTGCTAGCTCTTGTATGCACCCTAAAATGGTCATCTAGACTTTGGGCCCCCATTCAGCAATTTATCAAATCCCTGAATCAATATTTTCAAAAATCAACATTTTTCAATTATATCTATTCCCTTGATCAAATCCTAATTCTATCATTTATTCGATTATTTTTCATGGGCTAACCATTTTATCCTAAGTCTTTATTTATTTAAAAGGAATTTCCTCCCCTTTTATTAAATAAAAAGCTCCCACTTTTCCTCTTATCCCAAGTTGCACAAATAAAGCATTATTCTTATTTTATAAAAAGAAGAAAAGGCCTTTTTGTCTCATATGGACACAAAATTCAAATCTTATTTTCCCATTGGAGGATATTTGTGCACATGGATTTCTCATCTTTCAAGCTCCACCCTTGATCAAATCTTTTGCCTCTTAATCTCTATGGTCCATTCCTTTTCAATTCCTTTAAAAGGAGAGCTCTTTTCTCATTCTAGGATCCCAACTTTGAATACTAATCTTATGTTGGAGGATTTCTTGGAGAATTTTTGGAGCTTTTGGAGATCTTCATGCATTTAGCTTTCATTCTTGCATCATAGCTTCATGTTTATGCTTTCTAGCTTAGTTTCCTTTATGCTCTAGATTGGCTCACATAGATTAATTAGTAAGGGTTTGTAATCCTTTCATTTTCATAGCTTAGCTTGCATCTTCATACTTAGCATAGTTGCATTGCATTTCCATTCTTGATTCTTGAGGATATTGGCATTCTTGCCCTTGTCTCTTTGAATCTCCCATTGTGTGGTTTACTAGCAAGGTTGCATGCTTCAATAGCTCTAGCTGAGAGTACCATCAACATCCTTGTGACTCCATGCCTAGGGAGCTCTAGGTCACTTTCTCAAGGTTTCCCATCCATGGATTCCCTTGGAAGTAATGACTTAGACAAGTGCACTATTTAGTGTGTACATTTTTGGCACCCACTGTGGGGCAGAACACTCTTGTTTTGTCCTTCTTTCTATGCATTCCTATCATTTTTTTTGTCATCATTTTAGCTTGCTGTTTCAGCTCTCTATTTTTCTGAAAGAATTATCATGAAACAATTTTCCAATTTCATATGATAGTTCCTTGTATATCAGTGTGACACTTTACCAATTAAAGTATCATGCACCTTTGTAGATTCTATCACATTATTGTTTTGTACTCTATCAGATGCAGGTAGTGTGAAGTATCATTCGGACAGAGAGTATTGCACTTGTATATAGTGAAGTATTGTATGATTCTTTCTCTGACAGAAATATCACCCAGGCCTGATAGTGAGTGATTTTGGGCATTTCTTTGCAAGATTTGATCTATTTGATTCAAATTTCTAATTTGCTATGGTAGAACAAAGTTTGATTTATAGATTTTATTTGGTTTTGATGTGCTAACCCTTGTAGGGCTAACAATTTGTACTTGTAGGTGCTCTTATTGCTTAAATATTTTCTTAAAAGAATGCATGTCAAAGCTCCAAATGCACAAGGGCTACTAATGGTTTTTGCAGGGCTGCCCAAAGTATAAAAACCAATTAAGTGCTTGTTTAATTGCTTTCTTTTTTAGTGTGGCATATACTAGTTGTTTCTTTTCATAGGCACTTAATATCTTGTTGTAGGAATCTTTGGGTGGTAGGAGAGTATGCTCTTCACCCTTGTGGTGAAACAAAAATCTTGACCCATCTTTGGATTTTGAAAGAAAGAGGGTAATTGAACCTTTGCTTGGTGTGTTTGGGAGAAATTTTTGAGCTAGGAGAATATGCTATTCACCCTTGAGGTGAAATAGAAATCCTGAAACTCAAAGGTTGATCCACTCTTTGTTTAGTTTTAGAATCCTTTAGTGGGCCTACTCTTGAGCAATCAAGAGGAATGACCCAAGTGGGGACAAGCTTTTTGCTGGCTATTCTGACCCACTATAAACTCAAGGCTATCAAGGACACAAAACCTTGGTAGATGTAGTACTTGTCTTTGCTTGATGTGAGTACTTAGTGGGATTGTGACCATGAGGAAAATGTTGAGCAAGAATGCTTAAGGTTCTCTTGTGGCCACAAGGTCTATTACTTTCCACAAGGTAAGGAGTCCCTTTGGGGAGCAAGAGGGGTATTACGAATGGAAGCCCTTACTAAGAACCATAGATAGAAGCCACCCTATTTTTTTGCTTAGCTTCTTGGTGCAAGGATTGATCCTAGTGGACTAACCCAGATCACCCCAAGATTACTCACCATCTGTGTTCCTTTGGTTGTGTCATTGGCACTTCCATGACAAAGCCAATATCTATTATGGGCAACCACTTTGTGTGAGGCAATGGAGCATCAAGTGTGGGCCAAGTTGTTAAGTATTGAACCATTGTCTTTTTAGGCTAGTAAGTGCTTGAAGTGTTCTCATTGTGATCTACCCATGCAAACATTCTCAAACATCAAACATCATGATAGCATTCATAGGTTTTTATTGCTTTGATATCACAATTACTTGTCTTGGCAAGGTTTCTTTTTCCCTTGTGCAAGTGTTTTATGACATGTTTGATCACCTACTATTTGCAAACTTGTTTGATTACTGCTAGTACTATGCTTGAAACTAAAAAATCCAACCCTCAGACTGAAAATCTGACCAAATTGCCTTTAAAACTGAGATTTTTAGCACTCAGTGGTCAAGAGTTGTACGAGCCTGAAACTTCATTACACACTATCTGGTCAATTATCATGTGACACTTTGTTGCTGCACAACCATCACATTTCTTGCCTGGATAATATCGCATGCACTGCCTAGAAAATATCACACTGCTTCTTGTGAAATATCGCACTGGAAAATTGTATCACCCTGTTACTCTCAGAACTATTGCACAAAGTTATTTTGCTACCTCATAGTTGTCTACAATTTGAAGCTGATTTGTGTCCTATTTCCAATCTCCCTTGGTTGGTCTAGGTCAGATCTTAGGTGCTATGACATGTTGCTCAACATTCAAATGAACTTAAATGGCATCAAGTTGCACAAAATGACTCTTGGTATTCTTTCTTCCACATCTCCCTCTTCTTTCTAAACTCTTCACATCTTCTTGAGTCTTTTCCTCTTATTATCTAGTCTACCTTCTTCTATTCATCTCTTCTATCTCTTCCATGCTTGATTTCTCCTCTTCCAGAACCATGAATTTCAACTATCTTGCTATGGAACCTCTCTTGAAAATAGATGATCTCAAACTTATTTCTCAATTCAAAGAGTATTATTCCTCCAAAAATCTCATGGGTGATAAATTTATGACAAAAATAAAAGAAAAATCGAGTGAATCAGATGCCTTTGCTAGGATCATAGACATGATTCTATCATGACCTCCTTCCAAATATTTTTCATCTTCTAATTCTTCTCATTCTTCCTCACCTTCCAAGTTTTACCATGACTCTTCTAGACATTATTCACATTCCCCATTATCCAAATCTTCTTCCTCCACTAGGTCTTCACTTTCCTCTTCTTCATAATCTCGTTCCTCTTCTACTTCTCCCAAGAGTCTTATTCCTTGTCTCAATGCATACCATGATGAGAAATATGATAGCCCATGTGATACCTCTTCCATGAAGAGTGACACACCCGTCTATGATGACTATGATGACTATGATGATGGACAATGTAGTGATACCTATGACACCTCTATTCCTAAGAGTCCTCCTAGTCGTGTGCTTGTGCTTACTGGAAATGGGTCATCCTATTGGATAGATTGTGATGGTGATCCATATGATTCTAATTTTGAAAGAGACTTTGATGATTTATGTGAACAATACCTTGATTATGATCCATTTACTACAACTGAAGACTATAAAATGCACTGTGCTGATTTGAAACATCAATATTATAAGAATCATTCCTCTAAGAACTCTCATGCTGAAAATAAAGATTACACTCTAGAGAAATATTATGTTGATGATAGACCTTTATCTTGTGATGGTTCCCTTCCATGCCCTACTTCCTCCAATACCCATACATTTTCTAAAGCTTCTGAGTCTTCCAATTCTTTCACAAATCCTTCATCCAACAAAAGTCCTAATACTTTTCATGCAGTTCCCTATAGTTATCCTCAAGGGCTACTTCTTAAAGAAAATCAAGCTAACCTTCACTTGGCTACAAACACTTTCAATAATGCTAAACCTAAAGATCCCAAGCCCTTATATGCTATAATGCCTACTTCAGCTAGTCCTTCATCATCTCTTCCAAAGTCTTCCATACAATTCCAACATGCTTCCTTGTCCTTAGAAGTGGCTCCATGTCAAGAGGACTCTAAAAATAAAGAAAAGAACATAAAGAAAGATGAAGATCAAGAACCCTCCATGTCATCCAATTCTTTTCATGATGTCTCTTATCTATTTCATGGTCCTTTTGATCCTCCACACCCTTCCTCATTCATTCCACCATGTCTTAAGTCTTTCCCTAAGCAAGATCAAGCTACTACTTACATTGTTGAGCTTATTGATAATCAAAATAACCTTACTACACTTGTGCTTTCCAAATATGATACTTCCATTAAGGTTATTAAAAATAGTGTTTTTACTTCCAATGTTAAGCCTATCGAAGATCAAGAAGCTCCTTATCAAGATCAAAGCCTTCCATCTTCTTGTTCTACCACTCCATGTTTGCTTCCACTTTCTACACTTCCTAAGTCTTTTCAAGCTTCGAGTAATCCTATCAAAGAAGTTTCTCCTATTCAAGATGTTCATGATCCTATTGTAAATCCTAATGCTCACTCTAAAGATGTTGATGTCCTTGGTTGTAATATAGATGTTGATGAACTTATTGATTATCCTTTTGTATCTTCCACGTCTATCCTTAGACCTCCTCCACCAACACTAAGGGCTTCATATTTTCCTTCCATCTTAGGCCCTCGTGTACCTTCACTTTCCCCTTCTAACTCTCCTAATTCATCATCCATCTTGGGTCCTTACATCCCTCCATCTCCTATCTTTCCTCAAGATCAACATAGATGCATACCCTTGAATCCTTTTCATCCATCCACCCATCTAAACTAGTCATATCCTCCTTCTTCCACAAGTCCCAAGTCTTTTGGAAGTAACTTGAATGTTCATTACAAGAAAAAGAAGCAATAGAAGAATCCATCAAAAAAAGAAGATCACCATGTCTCCTCTAATCGACATGGAGGCATAAAGTCAAAAGAGATATCTAAGAAGAAAACTGCAAGACAAGTATGGGTTCCAAAATCAATCATTGAAGATATTCTCTCTAAATCATCAAAAAGAAATGAAAAGCCTAAGGCTATATGGATTCCAAAGTCTCTCTTGAAAGATTCTAATATTGAACAAAAAGTGAAGTTGACATTCAAGCTTCCAAAGGCTTCCAAAAATATTCTTCCATTCATGCACCTAAACTACAACCTCTGCTAAACATTCACCATATTCCTTCTCATATTCCCTCATTCACATTTCCTCCATCCTCTCACCACCCTTCAAGGTGTGTGTTGATGTTGATCTTGACTTCCTTTCCATCTACCCTTTCATAATCGTTCTATTCATTATCCTTCTACCTTCTATCATTTTTCCTCATTTGTCTATTCCTCCTATCTTCCAACCTCACTTGCTTTACATACAACCTTATCCTCCATTTTTCTCTTCCATCTTCCTTTCGCTCTCAGCATCTTTGAACATATCATTTTGAATCCATGGCATATCATGGTTTATCCTTTCAAGGAGAATTATCTAAAAAGCTATCCTTCTTCCAAAAAACATTAAAAATAAATAAATTTGAAAATGTGCCTTGGTGCAAACCTAGAAATAGGCACCTTGGTAGCAAAAATACAAAAAAATTGAAAAATCAAAAAATCCTCCAAGTGGTGAAAACCTGGAAATAGGTGCTACTTAAGGCCTTTGCACTCTTGTTTCTTAGAATGCATCCTCGACACTTAGCCTTTCTCCATCATGCCTTGACCTTGTTTCCTTGGTTTGGAATTGGTCTTTGTCTTTGCCTAGGGGGCATAACTATGTTAGCTTTGGTCTCTAGGATGCATTGGTCTTTAGGACATCTTGCAAATGGTATTTTTCAACACCACCCCAACTGTGTTTTTCAACACTACCCTAGTGTCAAGTGTTTCTCAACACTTATCAGATATCTTACCCACAATCTACACTGATATGATATTTTCCACTGGCAAATGTGATACTCAAAGTTTGACTCTATGACCTACACACACACACTTAAACACTTGACTTGCTGAGACTTGTTTGACTTTATTTATTTGTGTGTTGTATAAGATGATTTATTTGATGAGTTTTCCCTCCCTAATAATTTTTGATGATGCTGAGCTAGAAGACTGGGGGCATGAGGACATGTTTTATTTCTTTTTTTGCTTGTGGGTATATTTTGTTGGTCCTAATTGTCATTAGCATTTATGCTTGTTCCACTTGACATTAGGATCTACAAGGTATTATCCTTGACTATTTTCACAAGTGCATGCTTATAGTCATCTTGAATTTCTTGTGTTTCGATGCAAGCATAATCTTGCCATATTAAACTTAGGAAATCTCACTACACTAGTCATCTTGACTTATATGTCTTTGGTGCTTAGGTGGGATTCCCACATATCTATCTGATATAGATCATATTCAAATTCACATAGTCATCCTAGTGTGTATTGTATGATCTTGTGATGCTACCAGTAATGCTTAATGATGAATATTAGAGACTAATGGTTTTGTAACCTTGCAAGTAAACCACTTTTCATAGTAGCTTGCATTTTTAGGTTCATGTTAGTTTAGTTTTGCATCTTGCATATGGAGAGAGCTCTCCTTTATCTTTCATGGACTTGTCAGTCAACTGTGCTCACCTTTCCTTTTCTGAATCATGTCTTTTTCTCCTTATCTTTGACATCACATCCTTTTCCTTTTATCACAATGGGTTAATCTTATCATCATATATAAAATGACCCTTTTTGCCCCTTATATAGCATTTTGACTTTTTGACCAATTTTCAAAACACCTCAAAATTTCATGAATATTGCACCCTTGGCTAATTTTGACGTCGTGGCTCCATTTTTAGGATCAAAATCAAAATTCAAGTTCATCTTGATAGTCAAAATCACATTTCAAATTTTCTCCTCCTTCTGCGCAATTGGCTGACCATTTGAGGCCTGATCCTTTGACCTTTGTTGGGGCATCTTCATTTCTTCATCCCCATCTCTTTCAACCTTCTAGTCTTTCATTAATTTTCATTCACTTCATCTCTCTGAGGTTTGACTTCATCTTTATCCTATATCTTTCTTAGTCAAATCTAGTCAAACTGGGGCATATCTTCACTGCCTGATGGTTATCCTATCATCTTTCATCTTTGATTATGATTTCTAGTGATTTGATCATATTTATCAATTTATTGTTTCTCCTCTACGTGATTTTGATTTCAATTTTGAGCGGGTAGTACCTATTAGCTTCAATCCTTGATTTAGTGTTATCAATCAAACCTTTCTTGAGATTCTTATCTCTTATTTGAGACTTGACAATTTCCTATTTATAGGTATGTTGGTACTATCTTTTAGCTTATCTTTGTTAGGTTATGCTTATCTTTGTCTTGATATGTTCCCATCCATCGAACACATGTCTGGATTGTTTTGTGATCCCAAATCGATCTCACACTTCAATTCCATTATTTGAATGCATGTAATCCCAAATCGATCTCACATTAGTCAAAGAGGGGAAAATGTATGCACCCTAAAATGGTCATCTAGACTTTGGGCCCCCATTCAGCAATTTATCAAATCCCTGAATCAATATTTTCAAAAATCAACATTTTTTAATTATATCAATTTCCATGATCAAATCCTAATTCTATCATTTATTCAATTATTTTCCATGGGCTAACCATTGTATCCTAAGTCTTTATTTATTTAAAAGAAATTTCCTCCCCTTTTATTAAATAAAAAGCCCCCACTTTTCCTCTTATCCTAAGTTGCACAAATAAAGCATTATTCTTATTTTATAAAAAGAAGAAAATGTCTTTTTGTCTCTTATGGACACAAAAGTCAAATCTTATTTTTCCATTGGAGGATATTTGTGCACATGCATTGATCCTCTTTCAAGCTCCACCCTTGATCAAACCTTTTGCCTCTTAATCTCCATGGTCCATTCCTTTTCAAATCCTTTAGAAGGAGAGCTCTTTTCTCATTCTAAGATCCCAACTTTGAATACTAATCTTATGCTGTAGGATTTCTTGGAGACTTTTTGGAGCTTTTGGAGATCTTCATGCATTTAGCTTTCATTATTGCATCATAGCTTCATGTTTATGCTTTCTAGCTTAGTTTCCTTTATGATCTAGATTAGCTCACATAGATTAATTAGTAAGGGTTTGTAATCCTTTCATTTCCATAGCTTAGCTTGCATCTTCATGCTTAGCATAGTTGCATTGCATTTCCATTCTTGATTCTTGAGGATATTGGCATTCTTTCCCTTGTCTCTTTGAATCTCCCATTGTGTGGTTTACTAGCAAGGTTGCATGCTTAAATAGCTCTAGCTGAGAGCACCATCAACATCCTTGTGACTCCATGCCTAGGGAGCTCTAGGTTTCTTTCTCAAGGTTTCCCATCCATGGATTCCCTTGGAAGTAATGACTTAGAGAAGTGCACTATTTAGTCTATACAAATCTTCTAATGTTGATCACACTATTTTCAAAGATCCTCTAATTGACCATTTAAAATAAAATTCATCTAGCTCAAATTAAAATTCAAGGCCCAATGTCAATTACATCCAAACCGGTCATGATTATATCCTAAATTATTTCTCTGAGTCAGATTCTAGTGTTTCAACCATTACCTTCAAGAATAAAAATCTTCAATGTGCGGTTACCACTTGTCGTACTAAGATTACTATGCCTGGAGCCCCTTCCAAACCTTGAGCTCCTACTGAGTATAATCTAGCTCACCAACTTAGAAAAACCCCTTCACATATTTTGATCCTTGAGTTGTTGCATATATCCCCCCACCATAAAGAGTACTTAGATAAATCCATGAAAGAATCCATTGTCCCAAATGACATCGATGTTTCTTAGTTTCAGGCCATGGTCGGGTACTTTTCCATATCCCAGCATGTTACTTTTCCCCTGATGATTGACCCAAAGATAGACTTGGTCATAATGATCCTTTTCACCCTAAAGTTTTTGACCATAATTGTAAGGTTAGATGAGTCATGATAGATGGTGGATCAGGACTTAATATATGTTCCTTGAAAGTTGTGATTGGTCTTGGTTACACAACTAATAATATTGATGCTCTAGAAGAATTACAATCAAAGCATATGATGATGCTAAACATCCTTCTAAAGGAGTCATCATGTTGCCCATCAGAATTAGTCCACCAACTCAATACACTTTGTTACAATTTTTAGATCTATATCTTCCATATAACATGATTTTGGGATGTCCCTAGATCCATGGTATGAAAGAGGTCCCTTCTACCTATCATTAGTGCCTAAAATTTTCCCATGATGGCATGGAAATCACTATCCTAGGAGATCCAAATACTTTCCAATTATGTGCTAATTTCAGAGATGTCTCAGCCCAACAAGTCCTTCTCAATAGTAAAGCTCCACCAAGCAACTCATCTAAATATGTCGATGCTTCTACCCTCAGAAAATTAAATCAAGGAAAGCTGAAAATTGAAGACAAAGGTTGTGGAGAATACTCTATTTCTCAAGCTTTTCACATTGGGAATTTTCCTCCTTCTCCCAAATCATATGGAAAGATACAACTGTTACAAAAATCACAATGTGAGAGCACACTAAAAATTTCCCCCTCTACTACATTCACCAAGTGGGGTCCCTTGCAAGATGAGAATGTCTATGAGAATATATCTACATGGTCTCATAAAGAGAATTCAAAATATTTTCACATTCCTACTGAAAAGTATGGTCCTGGTTTTACAATTATGTAGAAAAAAGGCTATGGTGGTAGTAGTGGCCTTGGAGTATAGAAAAAAGGAATTGTTGAGCCCATTGTAGAAAAATGATGACCTCCTAATATTAGTCTTGGATTTAGACCTTTGAAAATTGGTTCCTCATGTACCAAGTTACCCTTGTGTGAAAATGTGAATGTTTTTAGCAATGTCAAGGCATATGAGGACACCCAACTTGAAATAACTAATTCCAATGAATGGGAATGGGCCTCCTATTATCCTATCCCATATTCACTAGACTGTATCTTTACTAATCCCAATGACCTACCACTTGAAGAAAAACATGTTGATGATACCCCACCACCAAAAACTTGTCATCAAGCCTGGATCAAAACTTTTTGGGATCCTAGTCCTTATAATTTTGAAGATGATTTCAAAGAAACCATTGACACTGATATTTATCTCCTGACAGTTACACCTAGTTCCCAATACATTTGCAATACCAATAATGACACCCCTTTAGTATACCCTTAACTAATAGATTGGGATCAACATGGACCACTGAGCTTAGATTGCTTTGAAAATGATGAAGCTATAGTGGAATTGTTTGAGGTCAGGGAAGGTATGCCATGAGGAAATCATAAAGCATAATTATCTATTGATCTAGACACTACAACTTATTTTGGGGAGTTAACTCCCTCTTGCAGTTGCAAAAGTGAAAAACATATAAAAATGAAAAAATTAGGTCTTCTAGCGAAAACCAAAAGGTGCCATTAGACCAAAAAAAACTAAAAATAAAGAACATATACGAAGGTGAAAACCTCTCTAAGGCTTCTAAGGATGGAAGAGTGGACATACCCCCGCAAAAAAGAGAAATCACTTCTACTGATAGAAAAGACAAAAGAGATAAATTTGGGGACTTTCGGTGATCCAAAAATCATACACTTGCAACATAACTATCTCAAGAAGAAAAAGATCAGGTCATTCAATTCTTCATGACAAGACAAATCAACTTTGCATGGTCTTACACAGATATGCTTGGACTAGATCCTGAATTGGTTCTTCATCATTTGACACTACAACCAGAGCTAAACCAGTCAAACATAAATTAAGAAAGATGCATCCACAAATAGCTCTTCTAGTCAAACTAAAACTCAAGAAATTGTTGGATGTTGGATTTATCAGAAGTATTGATTATCCAGACTAGATTTCTAACTTAGTTCCTATTAGTAAACACATTGGGGCATTATAATATGCATAGATTTTTGTGAACTAAAAAAAGCATGTCCTAAAGATGATTTTCCATTACCAAACATTGATATCATAGTAGACAGGACAACTGGATACGAGATTCTATCACTGATGGATGGCTTCTATGGATATAACAAAATTAGAATTTCTCCTGAAGATCAACACAAGATGGCTTTCACATGTGTTTTGGGCACTTATTGTTGGAACATCATGCCCTTCGGCCTCAAAAATGTTAGAGCCACATATAAGCCAGCAATGACTACCATTTTTCATTACCTCCTACATGTATTAATGTAGGACTATGCAGAGGATATTATATGTAAGTCTATCATAAGAAGAGATCACTTGAATACTTTGAGCCAATTCTTTGATAGAATGGAAAATTACAAACTCTATCTGAATCCTAAGAAGTGTGTTTTTGGAGTAGTTTCTAGTAAACTATTGGGATGCATTATTTCTTATCGAGGAAATGAAGTAGATCCTAAAAGGGTACCAACAATATTACAGATGCCTCCACCAACTACTCTAAGATAGTTAAGGATCCTACAAGGAAAGTTGTAATCCATTAGAAGATTCATTTCACAACTAGCAGATAAATATCAATCATTCCAGCACTTCACAAAGTTGTTACTTTCAAATGGAATGACAAGTGTCAAGAATCTTTTTAGAAGTTGAAGGATTACCTTCCTAATCCACCCATTCTAATGCCTCCTATCCCAGGGAAGCCATTTCTATTATACATTTCAGCTACTAATACAACATTGGGAGTTCTTCTAGCCTATCATGATGAACAAGGTAGATAATGAGCTATATATTACATTAGCATAACACTTGTAGGGTATGAGCTCAACTATTCACTCATTGAGAGAGCCTATCTCACTATAGTCTTCATAGCTCAAAAATTGAGACACTATATGCTCCACCAAAAATGAATGTTCATCTCAAGAATTAACTCTCTAAAGTATCTCCTAAGAAAAGCAGTTGTCACAGGGCATCTAGAAAAGTAGGTCATGATCCTATCAGATTTTGATACTGAATATGTTGACTAAAAAGAAATTAAAGGTCCAGTAATAGAAGATCAACTTGTAGAAGCTCTAGTTGAAGCTAACCATCCTTTGTTATCTAAATTTCTAGATGAGTCCATCTTTTCTTTCGAAGAATCTAATTAGTGACATTTATATTTTTATGGATCACATACTAGAAATGGTTTAGGAGTTGGAATTATGTTTCTCACTCCCCAAGGAGATGTCATTCCAAAATCCTTTAGGATAGCTTTTGAATATACCAACAATATTTCTGAGTATGAAGCCTTGGTCACTGGACTAAAACTATCAATATAGTAGAAAATTCAGCATCTAAAAGTGTATGGTGATGCCCAATTAGTCATCCGAAAAGTTAATGATGACTATGAAACTAAAGATGAGAAGATGATCCTAGTATTCAGTATTCTAAAATTTGAGCTCATGTGTGATATTGTTGGTCATGAGTCCCCAGGGTATCAAGATATCCACAAGTACCTTCATTCCCAGATCTTATCCCATGACCTTTCCAAGAATCAATGAGGAGCCCTTATTCACCAATCCTCTAGATATATCATTTTTGGTGACACCTTATACAAATAATCCTTTAACCAAACCCTCCTCAAATGCCTTGATTTATGAGAAGCTAAAACTGCTTTACATGAGGTGCACAATGGTATATATGGGGTTCATTTCAATGGCTTGAGTTTAGCCAAGAATTTGGTAAGAGATGGATATTATTGGCCCACCATGGAAGAAGATTCCTATAGTTTTGCAAAGAAATGTCATAAGTGCCAGATACATAGAAATTTGATTCATGCTCCTACGCAATATTTACAGCCAGTTATTTCTCCATAGCCTTTTTTGCAATGGGCATCTGATCTCATAGGGAAAATCACTCCTCTATCTTATAATGGCTATAAGTATATTATTACATCTATTGAATATTTCACTAAATGGGTTGAGGCCATCCTTATGACGTATGTCACTAGAAATAAAATTGCAAAGTTCATCTTGAACTATATCATATGCCATTAAAGAGTTCCTATGGCTATTATTACCAATCATGGTAGCCATTTCCAGAATCAAGATGTCAAAGAACTTTGTAAGAAAATCAAGATTCATCATGGATTTTCTAGCATATACTATCCATAGGGAAATGGTCAAGCAGAGGCATCCAATAAAATAGTAGTCAAAGTTCTACAAAAGACTATTAATGATGTTGGCTGAGATTGGAACTTACAATTAAATACAACTCTTTGGGCCTATAGAACCAGCATTCACACTCTTTTCAGTGCAATTCCATACTCTCTAGTATATGGCACTGAGGCTATACTACCTCTTGAGATTGATATTCCTTCACTGAGATTATCTTTACAAGATATTATAGATGATGAACAATATAGATTTTCTAGACTCCATGAGCTAGAAATGCTAGATGAGGGGAGACATGCCACTTTAGTTCATTTGGAAGCTTACTAGAAACATCTCAGAAGAAGCTACAACAAGAAATTCAGAGGTCGTCACTTTGAAATTGGAGACTTGGTTCTAAAGATGAAATACAAAACCTAGCCAAACAAAGACAAACCAGGTAGATTTGAGTCGAACTAGGAAGGACCATATGTAGTTGTTGCAGCATATGGATTTGGGGTATATCAACTTACAACTTTGGAGGGAGATCCATTATTAGAGGAAATCAATAGCATGTGTCTCTGGAAGTATTACACATTAGAATCTAAAAAATACAAACAAAAAAATGCAAAAAGTTCCCAAAAAAAATTTAAATTTTTTTCAAAAAGTCAAAAAGAAAAGAAAAAAATAGAAAAAAGAAAAAATGATGTCTTGATGAAAACCTGGCAAACAAGCGTCTTGACATGAAAAAAAAATAAAGACAAAAATTTTGTCCAATAGTGAAAACATGGAAAACAAGCGCTTTGGACAAGTATCATGGTGAAAACCAGGCAAACAAGCACCATGTGTAGTAAGTCATTTCTCTTCCATCTATCATGGTTGCATATGGCTTTATCATATTCCCTGATCATATATTTTCCTTGATGAGTTTTTCCTAGAGCCCTTTTCATGGCCTGTTACCAGTTAATATTCCTTGTTACTTCCTTGACAAATAACCAATTTGAATGTACCTTGTCCTCAACCTTTTGTATATAGTGTGTGATGTCTGGGGGCATGACTGCCTATTGGGTTGGATTTGAATTTGAGCTGGAATTATAGTTTTTAGAACGGTTGATCCTTGGGATCATCACTTTATCGCATTGAAAGCAATGATCTATAAAAATTCAAATATGATCTTGAAAAAATCCTAAAAATTCAAATATGATCTTGAAAAAAGTCCTAAAAATTCAAATATGAAACTGAAAAAATCATTAAAAATCACATATTGTCATGAAAAAAATTTGATAGAAAGCATAAAATGACCTGAAAAAAAAACTAAAAAAAAAGTCATAAAAATTACAAAATGTCCTAAAAAAAGAGACAAAAAGATCAAAAAAAATCTTGTACATAGTATTTCATTTTGCATTCTAGAAAATATGTATGCAGACATGACCTATGTGCTTCAGCATAATCATGTTTTTCACAAACAACATCACTAAGACAATTGATCTAACACCTATCAATCGATTAGTAATTCAGGCTATCCTTCAGTCAATTTTCCTTGATCCAACCTAATCAATCATAACAATTTTCCAATAGAGAAACAAAAAACAATAGAAAAAATAAGAATGGTTGTTAGCTCACATTGTTTTCATGAGTTGTTTTGTCTTTTATTGATTTTTTTTAATATCAATCAGGTTCCTATGGCATTCGATGATAATAATGAAACATATGAGAATGGCTAGGATGGTTCATGATTATTTACTTTTGATTTATGTCTGTTAGATGATCTCATGACATTCTAGGGAATTCCTTAATTTTCATCAAGAAGAATGAGCTCGTCTTCTTTCTACATTGTGTTTTTTATACGCAAATGGATCACCTTTTCACTCTAGCTCTTCATGCCATGATGCGTCGATTGGAGATTTGCCAACAAGCCAGATTACTAATTGTATGTTTGTCATTCATGACAACATATGGTAAGTAGCATGTGTGGATTCCTAATGGAGAGAGCTTTGAGAATATGTTATCGGCATGATATCATAGACGTAGAGGTTGATTTTGAGTAAAGATAGTAGTACAATTGTGTATATCAGTGAGTGTTTCTGACAGGTTCCAGGAATAGTTCTGTATAGGATTTGCAGTATGGTTGTAGTAGAGCCTTGCACATTTATATTTATGATGTTATGCCCATGGATGCAGAGTCATATATCAAGTAAAAGTTAAGTTATGAAGTCTCTAGTTGATAGTCACAGTTTCCAGAGTCTACCTAGAAGAGATGATAGTGTTTATATGATTGCGGTAGTTGCGCCTATCATTTTAGCACATGTGCATGTATTAATGTTTATCAGTGAGTTACAAATGTTTGGTTAAGAGTGCATCATGTAATTCAACATAAGGAGAAAGTATTAGTTAAATTAGTGGAGCTGACAGTGTGAAGCAATGCATTAACTCATATTGAGTTGGGCAAGTCCCAGTTTGTGTTGCATTCTTAGTAGACCCAACAAAGATGTTATTGGAGAGTTTCATTGTTTCTTTAATATGATTTCAAGATGGTTCTAATAGGCTGACTTGATTATATGATTTAGAGGAAAGGTACTTGTAGGAAGTCATTTGCGATTGCTAAGTATGGTTTTGAGTTAGAAGAAGAGCAGAGCAGAGAGTGTGAAGTGTTGAGCCATTAGCAGAAGGTCTATTTAACATTATAGGAAGTATATGCTATTCAATGGAACTAATCAAGACAACAAGTCAACATGCAATTCACCAAGATCTAGATATAGTGTGTATCTATTAAATAGAAGGTTGCAACCTTCACCCCTTTGAGCAATGTACTCCCAGACAGTGTGTCCTCACCTCTAATAGGGTTAATTGTAAAAGACTCCTAATAGGGTTCAACCCTTGCCCAGGTCACTATACTTATTTCATTGTAAAGTTCAACTCCTAACAATGGTGTAATATCTTCTAACAGGAATCATAATACATTAGTGCATTCCTTAGAGGGCGTCAATTCCCACTGGGGTTGTTACCTATTTGGGTTTCCCTATAACCAAAATTATGGTGTTGTTTTAAGTGTTCTTTCTTTTTTTTTAAGCTTAAAGTGATTACATTCTTAATTGGATAAAGAATTGAAACTTTAAGATAACTGATTCAGCAACCCCCCCACCCCCCCCCCCCCCCTCTTAGTTATCTCTTGGGACTATTCCTAACAATTGGTATCAGAGCCAAGTTCCTCAGAGAAAAATTTTAATAGCTTGAGGTTGATGAAATGACATTCTTTAGAAAAGAAAGTCCTAATTTTGATGGAGAGAACTATCTAGACTAGAAGAACAAAATGATGACACATCTGTAGTGCATTTCCTTTGATATTTTTGAAGTAGCTACCAAAGAAGTTCAGATTCCCTCTCTAGTAGATCTTGCAAAAGATGATGCATCTTTGAAGCAAAAGGAGATGTTCACTTCAAATGCTATTTCCAAGGAAGCCCTTATCAACACCCTATCTGACAGTGAGTTTTTAGAGATCAAGAAGATGGACAAAGCCTATAAGATATCGAAGTATCTAGAAGACATGTTTGAAGGAGATATTCAATCCAATAATGTGTGCAAAAAGATATGGAAGAAAAGATATAATACATTAGAGATGTTACTGTTACCTAATTTTACTATTCCATACAATTTTGGTCATAGGCTGAATTTAATCTAGGATCTCCATTTTAACCCTGCCGAGCACCTCAAAAAATTTCATGGCCTTCTTCCTTTTCTTCTGGTCTGTACAAATCTTTTAGCTCCCTAGTCTGCAAGCCTTTCAATTCAAATATGTGACCGTTGGAGCCAAAAACCCTAAACCCTTTAGCTTGTTATATTTCACCGTTACCTTTTTGGTCACTTAAGGGTTTCTTTTTCCATGTGCTCTTTATTTTCTAACTAGTCATGAGATCTCCTATTCCTCATGGTTAAGTCTTTAACACCCAGTGACCTGGCAAGCGGTTACAGTTTGTTTGGTGGTCTCGATTTCCTGGTAGTTAAAGCTTAGACTGAATCGATGATTGTCACTATACCACTAAGGAGATGTGCTTGAAGGTTAACATCATGATGTAATGATGGCTATTGATCTTCATCATAACACAATGCTTCTATGTCAGTGGGTACACTGCCACATAGTTCAAGGAGTATGCTTCTAATTGGTTGAAGGCTTGTGATGTATAGGTTTGGTAGGGTGAGCCCAGTGTGCTGTCTCAACTTTTGATCTAACAACTATCTTATGATTGCATAGAATATTCTTAGCCCATGAGATCATATGCCAGTAGTTGATTCTACTTTATCACCAGGGCTCTATTAGGTGGGTCCTCTTATTGTGACGTGCTTGCATTTCATTGGCCAGCTGGGTTGTGATGTGGAAGTTTGTCAGTGGGCCCATGGTCTTTGGCTTATGAGGCAAGTTAAAGCTCAGGTAGAATCTACAATTGTCATTATACTACTGAGGAAAAGTGCTTGAGAGTCAAGGCTGCAGTATAACGACAACCATTTGATGAAGATCTCACTGGGTCATGGGTCCGATGTGCTCCGTTTTGCTAAGGTGTTCATTTTTTATTAGCTTTCAACCAATGATGTGGCATTTGACTTTTCAGAAGGAGCTTGTGACTATTACAAAGATGATCTGGGTCATTCATCTATCGGGAAAGATTAATATCGACGGCCACATTTTAAATTGGATTAGCTAGCTGTTGTTTTCAAAATTTAAATATTTTTTTCTAGTTTCTTGTTATCGGTCGAATGCGGCTGTGGGTAGCTCAAAATTTATGTCTTCGAGATAGTTGTAGTTGGGAGGATGATGAAGAATATCTGATGGCTTCTGCTTGCTGATTTCTTAGGGTACCATGTTAGTGTTCTTGCACCAAAGAAGCATTAAAGCTTGGCACCACCTATGGCCTTCTATACTTCAAAATAAAAATATTTGTAAGGATTAGATTTGAGCATTCATGATAGATTCAATTCAGTAGGGACAGGGCCATGGTTATGGCGTGAGGTTTTCAACTTGCAGAGGTGGACATGCAAAATATCTAATTATCCAAGATACTTTCAAAGATACATTTATGATTAGAATTCACAGGGTTAGGGTTTGATTATTATATTACAATTCATGTAAACCCTAATTAGGTTTTTCTCCTTCTTGCGTGCAAAAAGTAGATGTATATATTATTTTTGGGAGCTTTTTGAAGCTCAGAGTTTACATTTTGTAAAAAGAGTTTTTCTCTTTCTAGGGGTTATCTGTGGCATTCTTTTTGCGCTCTAACTTTTATAGTTTGTGATCTTTCATTGAAATCTCAGACTCAATAGAGGCTATCCATGGCATTTGTTCTACCCTTTGGTCTTTCCCTTGTCTGTATTTCTCTTATTGAATATGATGTACTGGCTTTGTTAGAGAAAACTTGGAATTCTAGGGCCCTTCTTTCTTTCAGCTTATATGTGTACTATTGTGTTTGATCTGATTTGAGTGAGTTTGTGAGTATACCTCAACCCCCTGTCATTCTATCTCATTCATGTTCCCTTTTGCTGAAGAGAACGTCTGCTTGCAGGTCACAGTCTATGTCTTTTGTTCAGACCCCTTTGTGAAACACTTATGCAAGCATGTTTAGAAAGATCATGTTCTATTAGATCTAAGGGCTTTCATGCTAATTTGGTCAATGTATTGTGTTCATTTTAGTTTGGTGTATCACCTAGTAGTTAGTTTGCTTTCAGTTATTTCCCTTCCATGCAATCCTTCTATCCCTTTTCTCTCAAGATTTACTTTCCTGTTAAGAGAAAATTAAGGTGATTATCCAAGAGGAACCAGCTTAGAACCTAGAGGTCTTATCTCAGTTAGCATAGGTCCCACAACCTAGGGATGATTCCCATGTTATACTAAGTTATCAAGACCAAGAGAGCTTGAAAAAAGGGTGCAAACTTAGTGTATAACAATTCTGACATGCCCGGTGGGACCAAAAAAGATGTTCATCTTTGAAATGATTATGTTATCTCTCATATACTAATTTCATAATATAGACTTTGTAGAAATCTTTTATCAAGTATATCTTGTGACCACTGATTTCACATATCCAAGCTAAACTTGTCCAAAGTTTATGAGAAAGATTGAGACTAGAAGCTCAAAGCCCACTGAATTTTTAGAGTTGCCCTTAAAAAGAGGCTACAAAGGTAGATCAACCCAAAGAACATCTCCTATAAGGAGAGTATAGTCTACACCTCCTAATACTTCAGAAAGGAGACCTTTTCCCTTTCATCTCAAAAGAAGAGGGAGATCTCTAACCAGAGATCTAGAAGAAGATTCAAATCCAACACCAAATACAACTCACATAGTTGTTACTCATCAGATTTCAGCTCTTGCAATGGCTAGATAGTTTTCTTTCACACCTTTAAACCAAGGGAGTCCATTAGCCTTTTCTCAGCATCATGATGTGCCCTTGGTGGCACTAAAGAGTCTACCTAATTTCATAGGTGAAGGACAAACCACTAGTTTTGAGCATATAAGAGATGTGACCACTATCTGCAACATACATAATATAACTCAAGAAGATGTGGCCACCAAATTATTAGCAACCTCTCTCAAAGGTAAGGCTCTTGAATGGTTTAGAACTTTAACTGTTGGTTCTGTTGGCATTAAGCAGAATTGCCACTAGTGACAACACTTATTTGCATTCTAAGTACAAACCAAGAAGAATAGTGCAAATTGAGCAGAATAGTGCAAACCGAGCAGAACAGTGCAAATCAAGTAGAATAGTGCAAACCGAGCAGAACAGTGCAAACCGAGTAGAACAGTGCAAACCGAGCAGAATAGTGCAAATCGAGAAGAACAGTGCAAACCGAGCAGAACAGTGCAAACCGAGCAGAATAGTGCAAATCGAGCAGGATAGTGCAAATCAAGCAAGATAGTGCAAACCGATCAAGATAATGCAAACCGAGCAGGACAGTGTAAAATGAGTAACATTATGTCTACCGAGTCACCAGTATTTACCGAGTTCAAAACCTACCGAGTGGTTAGTATGAACCGTGCCTTCACTTCTACCGAGTGCATGATGATGCTGAGTAATGCAGTGGACGCCGAGTATCAGAAAGTCACCGAGTTAGTTTGCAGGAACCGTGTAACCATACTTGGGCTGACTTAGTGGCACTTATGTTTATTTGTCAAGCTGACTTTGTAATTGTAATTAATTGTTTAGACTTGTATATAAACAATGTTGTAAAAATGTCAAGATGTAATTATAGGAGTATGTATGTAAAAAAAAAAAAAGGAAAGGCAGAGATAAGAGAATTACAAAGGGCTACAGCAGTATAGGGAATAGCAAAGACAAATTCATCACAGAAGGTGATCAATACATTCAGCGAATCTCAATCAGCAATCCAGTTGCAAAGCAAGAGATCTACTGTTTCATCCTAACAGGTGAATCAGTACTAAAATCCTTTAACCAGGTAGACTTAACAGTCTTTTGTAAAATCTCTTTACCGAGTGCATACTTCATTGTATGTTTGTAAATCATTTAACAGGGCAGATCATCAGAAGTGATCAAATTGTAAGCCTTAACCGGCCAACTTTATTCTACAGTACTAAAGCTTTGTGGGTTTCATCCCCACCCCAATTTTACTTTCTTTTTGGAAGGTTTCTGGGTAACCAAATCTATGTGTCATTGTTGTGAATGCTTTTAAGTTTCATTCTTTCTATATGCATAAAGAAAAAGTGAACTATATGTTAATACATCTGTAATTGCAAGAAAATTCAAAGTTACTGATTCACCCCTC
Organism: Chamaecyparis obtusa; assembly: GCA_027943335.1. Taxonomy (NCBI): domain Eukaryota; kingdom Viridiplantae; phylum Streptophyta; class Pinopsida; order Cupressales; family Cupressaceae; genus Chamaecyparis; species Chamaecyparis obtusa. The sequence continues at coordinate 227,752 of BSBK01010062.1, forward strand.
CCCTCTCGGTAACTCGGTTAATCCCTAAATATTTCCAACAATTGGTATCAGAGCTTTGTTGGTTCTCAAGATAAAGCTTAACTAGTTTGAGCAAAGATCCAGGACAATGGAGGTATTCAAACTGAACAAGGTGATTGAAATTGAAAAGCTAGATCTGGAAATGGCCATAGCTAAACTTAAGGAAGCAAAAGAACATCTTTCCCAATCCCTAAGAAGAAGGAAGGAACTTGCAAATCAGATGAATGATCAGAATTACATTGAAGAAAAGATTGAAGATCTTTTTCCCTCAAATAGCTCAGATGAAGCAAACAATGCTGTCAAAGAACTCCTAGAAAAGAATGGGTCTCTGCAGGAAGAAGTGAGAAAATTAAAAAGAGAACAAGAGCTACACTCAACAAGATTTTGTGAGATCTTAGAACAAAGAAACAAGTTGAAAGATGAATTAGATGGAAGGAACAATGAAGTCCAAAATAAAACCCTTCAGCTAGAAAACCTAATTGATCAGATCTCCCATACAAATGAAGAAATTCTTAATCTAAGATCAGAAATAGAAAACACAAGAGAAGAACTAAGATCTAAAAACGAAATCAATCTAAGATTGGTGGATGACCTAAATGCTAAAAAACAAATCAATGAAGGAATGCTGAAAAGCCAAGAAGACTTGAATCAGCTGTATGAGCGAAATCTGCATAGGCAGAAAGGAAAAGCAGGACTTGGATACAAAGGAGAAGGTGAATCTTCTAAGCAAGGTACTCAAAGAAATCAGAAACCTACTTGTAATCATTGTGGTAAAATAGGACATACTTCAAATAAATGTTGGAACAATGAAAAAGTAGAATTCAATGGAAAATGCTACAACTGCAATCAACATGGTCACAAAGCAAATGAATGCAGGGAAAAACCAAGATTCAGAGGTAATTGTCACAAATGCAACAAACAAGGTCACAAAGCATCCGAGTGCAGATCCAAGACATTCAATCTAGTAGAACAAATTATGAAAGCAATGTTTGGATGGGACTACAACACCTGGTGTAGATGTCATTACTGTGGAGAATATGGACACATTGGCATGAACTGCATAAAACATCATCTAAGGAAAAGAGATACTACCGTAAGATGCTTCAAATGCACTAAACTCGGTCACATAGCCAGAAACTGCATGAATGCTAGTGAAGTTGAAGATGGAAAGAAGAATGAAGAAACTAAGGTCAGGAAACAGGTGAGACAAAAGTGGATTCCTAAATCTACCGAGCAAACCAGTCCAAGTAATGGAATGGGTGGCTCTACCGACTCAAACTAAATTTCCAAGAAAACATTGGAACTGTATTCTCATAGACAAACTTCAAGCAGTTCCAGAACCGAATTAAAAGAAAGATCTAAATCAGCATACAAGATGCAGTAAGATCACAGGAAGGTCAGTACCAGTCTTTACCGAACAAGGTCGGTATTAGTCTTTACCGAGTGAGGTCGGAGCAATATGAATTCTCGAGTTCACTAAGTTGCGAAGTCTTCACCAAGCAATTAATTCTTAATGGGTGATATTCTGTCAGAATTTATACCCTAATTTGTACTGAGCATTAATGACAGAGTTGTAAACAAAAGGCAAGAAATCAAACTCATTCCTCACCATGAATTTTAGCACTTTGAGAGCAAAAAACTTCAAGAGCAATCCAGCGACTCAAATACCTTTTGCAAAAAGATTTTTTTGTGAGCTACCATGGCATCATCCAGCACTTTAGTGAAGAAAGGATCTAAAATGTTAGTCCAAGGGGAATGGAGAGCACCAGATTTCAAGATCGTGCCCATAATTGCAGTAGCCCTAGACCCGAACAGAGCTCAATCTCAGATTCCTCCTAAGGTACTACTTATTAACGATATTCGCAATCATTTCAACTATGCAATTCATGAAATGGGAAACCTAGAACTAGATATTGTGCGTGAAGAACTGTGTGTGGATGGTATTCTAAAACCTAAGCACAAACATCTGGAAGATAAGGGATTAGTTCACATTGCACATTTACCTCAAAACTTTCAGGAGAAATGGGTTAGATACATTCTCAGCCATATACATGATGGCAAGATTTGGCTTGAGTAACCCATAGAGATCACCAAGAAGATGATTCATCAAATCACCGATCTTCCCATGTTGAACAAAGCAAAAACTACCAAAACCCTAGGTCGGTCGGAACTAGAGAAGAAAACCCTAGCCGAGTGGGACGGTAGAGGCATGAAAGTTAGCAGCATTATCAATGCTGAACTAAAGTTTGGTACACACATAATTGCCCATAAAATATACAGTTCAAGTCGATAGAATAGTGTCTCATGTGAAGCTATTGACCTAGCATACAAAGTGGTGAAGAACAACTTATCATTTGACCTTGCAGATTTATTGTTAAAACAGTTTAACAAGAACATGGAAAGCATTCAAACTTCCAAAAAAATCCATGTAAGTTTGGATCCCTACTGGTTTGTTTATTCTTCTATGTTCAAAAATTCTTCCCTTCCAAAAGAAAAGTTGTATGGAGAAAAGATGTGCCATTCCTTTATGAGATAAATGAATACATCTCAGAAATGGGTGAAAATTTTGAAAGCATCATGGATAGTTATTTTGAGTCTTTCAAAGAGAAAATGAATGACAGATTTTGGATTCCACAGAAGTTGGTGGAGGATTACAAGGATGACATTTGTTTCATGGTAGACTGTGACAATGTATATATTCAAGCAGCTAAACCAAGGATTGTATATGTAAAACCTCTTCCTTATGAGGTAAATATTGATGAAACCAAGAATATCATTGAAGCCCTTCTTAATCAGCCTGTTAATCCCAAAGCTCCATATTTTAGAACATATGATGAAGCAAAGGTGAGAATTGAATTAAGCATAAAACTTCCATAGGCGGTAAAACAAAGGAAAGAAGAGGATAGCCAAAATGCAAATGCTAACCGAGGACAAAGGAGATAACGATGAAGAAGAAGAGGAAAAGGATGAGAAAATAGAGGAACTAGAACCTGCAAAGAAGAAAGGAAAGGTTTTCATCACTAAGGCACCTAAGCCTCCCACTGCTATATTTACAAGGAGAAGTGCAAGAGGTAAGGCAGATAAGGAAGACAAGGCAGACAAAGATATAGTATTCAAAAGGCCTCCTCTAAACTTTCAAGAGAGGATCAAACTTTTTAGAGACGGATCAGGATCTGGAGTAAGTAACATAAAATCATTTAAATATGAAACCAGATCAGAAACAGAATAGAAGGAAATAGAAGATGCTGTTATTGAAAAGATGGGACAGTGGAAATACTCTCCTGATGAATTAGCCCCACAGGTTCCAGCAATCTTATTAAATCCAATAAAAATGACATGGAGCAATGCAAAGCAAACTGTAATAGACATATTTGATCAAACCCTGAGACAGTTAATGCCGAGCTTGAAAAATGATGAAGTAAAGAAGGCATTAAAGGAAAATGAAAGTAAGATGACACTAAAGTTCAATACTTGTTTGATTCTGATCAACAATATTGAATCAGTTGTGAAGGCTGAAAATGCCACATGGAAGAACATATACCATCTTCACCAACCAAGTATTGAAACAATAATAATAAAAGATATTGAAGATGATAGTGATGAACAAGAAGAAGCCATCGAGGTAGATGATACTATGAGGATAGCAGCAGAAGTCATTGCATCACTTCCTACCTCTCCAGTAAAAGTTTCTACATCTAGCTCGGAGACACCTTGAAGCATGGTTGTGACAACTTCAACTTTTGTCCAATCACCTATAGCAACAATAGAAGCAACCACCATTTCTTCTATCGAGTTGCAGTCTCCCACTTCATCAAGTTTTCCAGCAGTAATTATTCTAGTTTTTGATTCTACAAGTGTAAATATTTTAAGTTCTCCAGTAGACAGTGTGCCAGTCTCTATAGCCAGTCCTACTATGTCTATTGTCACTACTACTAAGGCATTCAATACAAATAAGCCTAAGGCTCTACCGAGTATAAAATTTTTGGGTAAGAATATAGTAGAGGATATAGACCTAGATGAAGAAATAGAGATTCCAACATTAGATTTTGCAAATCTATCAGCGAACCAAATGCAAAATATAGGTGAAATCCTCCAAAGGAAAGCAAAGCAAAAGAAGCTTAAAGAGGAGAGAGACAAGGAATATCAAATCATTAAGGATGCTAAAGACATTTTTTCTGATGCATTAGGTATTAAAGTAGACTCCTCTCAACATGTTTTGCTACAATTAGCTGAAGCAGTAAATAAATACAATGAGGATTCATCTGGGATAGAAAAGTTAGTTGAAAGAGCCGAGAAGAGATTCAACAATAAAGTGCTTGAGCACATTGCTCAACACATAGCTATTAATCAAGTGGAATTGTCTTCAGATTTGTCAAATATTGAATCTACCTATTTGAATGTCACCTCTCTTTTGGCCAGACTGTGCAATATTGTCGAGTTCACAAAGGATGTTAAGGATAAAATGAATAAAATGGATGAGGATATGAAGATTAGCATATAGAAGCTGCAACTTGAACCAAGTTCAAGCTCTGCTCATCACATGAAAGTCTCATACCTATCAAATATGCAGTCAGATCTACTAAAAGAAGACACAAGGATCTGGTCCACACTGCTAGACATCCAGAACATGATCCTTCCCATCATGAATACAATGTATAAGCACATTGAACATTCCAAAACATTGATTCATGACAATCAGTTCTCTATAGCAGATCACATGATTGAACTCTCTGCAGAAGTCCAAATTGCAATCCAAACATGCAAGATTCTGCAAGAAAATTGGGACAGAACCCTGGCACTAATTATGAAGGTACATTCTGATTTTATATCAAATTTTAGATTCTCTCTATAAATCACTTGTATATACACCTTTGGCATTATCATCAAAAAGGGGGAGATATGTATAGAAGGAGATATGTATAGAAGGAGATTTGTATAGAAGAAAAAGTTAGCACATTGAAAGGGGGAGATAATGTATAAAGCCCTATGACAAAGACAAATTTTTTTTAAAAAAATCAAAATAAATCTCAGTATGATTCATGTATATAAGTTTTGAGCAATAAGTGTTTTTGTCACTAATGCCAAAGGGGGAGATTGTTGGCATTAAGCAGAATTGCCACTAGTGACAACTATTATTTGCATTTTGAGTTCAAACCGAGCAAAATAGTGCAAACTGAGCAGAATAGTGCAAACTGAGTAGAACAGTGCAAACTGAGCAAAATAGTGCAAACAAAGCAGAATAGTGCAAACTGAGTAGAACAGTGCAAACCGAGCAGAATAGTGCAAACCAAGCAGAACAGTGCAAACCAAGTAGGACAGTGCAAACCGAGCAAGACAGTGCAAACCGATCAAGATAATGCAAACCGAGCAGGACAGTGTAAACCAAGTAACATTATGTCTACCGAGTCACCAGTATTTACCGAGTTCAAAACCTACCGAGTGGTTAGTATGAACTGTGCCTTCACTTCTACCAAGTGCATGATGATGCTGAGTAATGCAGTGGACGCTGAGTATCAGAAAGTCACTGAGTTAGTTTGCAGGAACCGTGTAACCATACTTGGGCCGACTTAGTGGCACTTATGTTTATTTGTCAAGCCGACTTTGTAATTGTAATTAATTGTTTAGACTTGTATATAAACAATGTTGTAAAAATGTCAAGATGTAATTATATGAGTATGTATGTAAAAAAAAAAAAGGAAAGGCAGAGATAAGTGAATTACAAAGGGCTACAGCAGTATAGGGAACAACAAAGACAAATTCATCATAGAAGGTGATCAGTACATTCAGCGAATCTCAATTAGCAATCCAGTTGCAAAGCAAGAGATCTACTATTTCATCCTAACAGGTGAATCAGTACTAAAATCCTTTAACCAGGTAGACTTAACAGTCATTTGTAAAATCTCTTTACCGAGTGCATACTTCATTGTATGTTTGTAAATCCTTTAACAAGGTGGATTTAGCAATCCTTATTTCTCCTAACAGGGCAGATCATCAGAAGTGATCAAATTGTAAGCCTTAACCGACCAACTTTATTCTGCAGTACTAAAGCTTTGTGGGTTTCATCCCCACCCCAATTTTACTTTCTTTTTGGAAGGTTTCTGGGTAACCAAATCTATGTGTCATTGTTGTGAATGCTTTTAAGTTTCATGCTTTCTATATGCATAAAGAAAAAGTGAACTATATGTTAATACATCTGTAATTGTAAGAAAATTCAAAGTTACTCATTCACCCCTCCCCTCTTAGTAACTCGGTTAATCCCTGAATATTTCCAACAGGTTCCATTACTTCATGGGATGAAATAGGGGATGCATTGAGTAAGAATTTTGAGGATAAATTAGATAACTTGTCATTGGTTGAGCAGTTGACAACTATTAAAAGAGACCCTCAAGAACAAATGATAGATTATAACAATAGATTTCTCAAGACATGGAATAGAATTCCAGTCTTAGTGAGGCCATTAGTTGACCATGCTTTCCTATACTTCTTGCAAAGGTTAAATGGTTAGATCTCTATCATGATCCAATCTATGTGTGGTACCTCTTTACCCCAAGCTTTTGACATAGCTATCAGGGCTGAAAATTATTTAATCCAGGTAGGTATGATAGCTAGAAGGCCACCCATGCCCATCTTTCCTAGCCTTCAGCCTGTTGCACCTACATAAGTACCCCCATTCACTCCCATTCCCACCATATTAGAACCTCAAGCTAGTACTAGTGGTTAGGAGCTAAAAACAAGTTTCTCTCAAGAGCTGGAAGAAATCAAGAATAGTCAACAAACTAGTCAGCAAGAAATGACAAATTTGCTGGAGACTTTGACTAAAGAGGTCAAAAATCTAAAGAGGCAAGGGCAAGGAATTAGGCCACCCTTTCAGCCACAAGGCCAAAGTCCTAATCAATAATATTAGAATCAAGGACAACCTTATCAACCAAATAGGCCATCATACCAAGGAGGGTATCAAGGGAAAAGACAAAATTTTAATCAAAGACCATTTTAACCATATAACCCTACACCTCTCAATTATGTGAATCTAGTTAGGGACATGGTCCCTAGTCAAAATAATATGGCTATGGACAATGAATAGTGTTTCTCTTATAATCAGCCCCATAATTAGGCTACATGTTCAAATGGATGGATGAACCAAGCTCTAATGGTTCAAAATGCCTCACAAGCTCAATCAAAGGCTTCTTCTAGTGGATCAATTCCTCAAAAAGAACCACAAGATAATGAGACTTCTCTTTTCAATTGGGAGTAGCAAGACTTCAATGGAGTCAATGGTGAACCTTCCATTGCTGCTAACACAAGGTCAAAGAGAAGAGCTCAAGATATGGAGCGAGCAGATTCTGGGACTAAAGCCACTACTTTTATAGAGCCACTGTAGCAGGCTACTCCTATCATATTCAAGAAGGCTCCTACCATTACAAGCAAAGAGGGCTAGACTCTCAAAGAGGTGGAGCCCATCATTGTAAAATCACAACAAAGAATGCACACTGTGACACCTTTCAACATTGTAGACAACATGAAGAAGGTGAACATTACTATGTCTATGTGGGACTCTTTGGCTATTCCAAGGCAACTTGAGATTTTGAAGAAGCCTACGACTGAAATGACAACTCCTTAGCATACAAAAGAGATTGCAAAGCTAGTGCTAGTCAAAACTAATCAAGAAAAGGAGGCTCCAAGTTGCAACTCCAAAGCCAATACCATGCAAGGTAGGAACTTAAAACCACCTCCTTTTTATGTATCTTTAATTATTGGAAAATACTTAGTACATAGTTGTATGGTAGATAGTGGAGCTACTAGTATTGTAATGCCCAAAAAGGTGGCTGACCAATTAGGACTTAAATATGAACCCCTCCAAAAGAAGGTTACAGAACTTGATGGATCCTCAGTTAATACTATAGGTTTGGCTAAGGATACCAGACCAATCCTTCATGCTAGTCCTAATTTCTCTATCCTACTTGATATATACATCATAGATCTCCCTGCTTTATTTTCCATGTGTCTATCAAGGGAGTTCACAGCCAAAATAGGAGGCTGCCTTTCTTTTGATTGGTATCACATGCTTTTTCACACAAGATATGGTACCAAGGTTACCATAAAATTTGAATCATTGGCAGCACACCATATAGAACCATATGTGTCCAATACCATCAATGCAAGCTACCCTATATTTGATGACAGTGACTTCCCAACTATCAGAGAAGCAAACACTAAGATAGGAAGTATCCCTAATATTTTATTAGATGAACTAGAATTAGAAAAGGTTTTTGAAGCTCAAGAAAATGTCATTTGGGATGCTGGCTTGGGAATTTATTTAATACAAGAAAGTGGATCCATAGAGCTAAGCCTCCTCAAAGAGGACACTAATTTAGAAGATCAGAGTAATCAGGTTTGGGAAATGTTTTTTGATGGTGCTAGAAGAAGACATGGTTCTGGTGGTGGTGCTATGCTAGTGTCCATAAAAGGAGAAAGATACTATACATCTTTTAGATTCAATTTCTCCTACACTAGCAACACTGCAGAGTATGAAAGTTTAGTGAATAGACTGGAGTGGGCTATAAAGAGAGGGCTCAAGGCCTTAAAGGTCTATGGTGATAGTGAGTTAGTATTCAGCCAAGTGAGAAGGATAAGTGCAACTAAAAATGACACCTTGAAAGCATACAAACATAGAGTTTGGGATGTAATTGAAGACTTTTGTGCTTTCACCATTGTTGCTATCCCTAGGAGGCTAAATCAAAATGTAGATAGATTAGCTGTTGTTGGGTCTCAATATGACATTCCTAATAGTATTTTGAAGGAGGAGACCCAACAACATATCAAGGTGATTGTTAGACCTTCTATCCTTGATAATGATACTAATTGGCAAGTGTTTGACAATGATGAGCAAATTTTGCAATTCTCGTTTGAAGAAGATGTCTTCTCAGAGCATAACCAAGATAGGCTATCACAAAATTATGGTGACCAAGTGATACAACTCAAGTCTAATAAGATGCCTAGAGGTCTTGTCACCTTAGAGACTATCTTCAACAAGGATGATCAAGTTAAGAAGAATAAAGCTGGCCTAATAGTTCAACAAGAACATTGTGTTGAATTAGAGTTGGAACCAAGTAAAAGTTTACAATTTGGAAAGGTAGACACTGGTTTAGAAAAACAGGCTTATACCCAATTATTCAAAGAATTTAGTGATGTTTTTGTATGGCAATATGAAGACCTCAAAGGTTTTAATCCAGCCCTTGATCAGCACACTATTTAATTAGAGCCTAATGCGAAACTAGTGAGGCAAAAAAAAAATGCCTATTAATCCCAAGCTTGAGCCACTTATGCATAAAGAGGTGCTCAAATTGATAGAAAGTGGTATCATTTACCCCATCAAGCATACTAGTTGGGTTTCCAACCTTGTACCTATAAGGAAGAAGAATGGAGAGTTGATGTTATGTGTTGACTTCAGGGATCTTAACAGGGCCTCTTTAAAAGACCACCATCCATTACCCTCTATGCAACAAATCTTACAATGTGTCTTTGGATCTGAGAGATTTTCATTATTAGATGGCTATTCAAGATACAATCAGATCCTAGTTAATGAGGAGGAACACTATAAGACTACATTTACAACCAAGTGGGGAACGATGGCTTATCAAATGCAGGTGCTACTTTTCAAAAGGTAATGGATATGGCCTTTAAAAGCCTCATGTACAAATTTGTACTAGTCCACTTAGATGACATAACTATTTATTCTAAACATGCAGCAGATCATATCCAACATCTGAGGAAATTCTTTGAAAGATGTAGAGTTTAGGATATCTCTTAAACCCAAGAAATGTGTATTTGCAGTTCATGAAGGAAAATTTCTAGGATATATAGTATCCAAGAAAGGAATTGCATTAGATCCTGAGAGAATTGTAGCCATCCTAGAGCTACCATTGCCACATCAAAAGAAAAGTCTCCAATCTTTCATAGGAAAAATTAATTTTGTTAGGTGTTTCTTGCCTGATATTGTAGATGCATTGAAGCCTTTGACAACCATGTTAAAGAAGAGTTCAACTTTCAGTTGTACTAAAGAAGGAAAAGCCAATTTCCAGGCTATCAAAGAGGCCTTGACAGAAGCTCCTACTCTATTAAACCCAAATTTCAGTAAGGATTTTATCCTTTATGCTTATGGAGGTCATGGTGCTATATCTGCTATGTTGACTCAAGAAAATTCAGAAGGGTTGGAACAGCCTATTGCTTTCTTCAGCAAAGGTTTAGAAGAGTATGAACAAAGGTACTCTTTTGTAGAGAAACATGTACTTGTTGTGGTGAAGAGCCTTAAAAATTTTAGATATCTATTAACCCATAGCAAGGTACACTTGAAAGTTACTCATCCAGGTGTCAAAGAATTTTTTCTTTCCAAGGACCTAAATGAAAAAAGAGCTGGTTGGATTACCAAAGTAATGGAGTATGACATTGATATCCAAACCACCAAGTTGGTTAGAGGAAGAGGTCTTTGTGAGCATTTGGTAGGGGATGAAAGTTCAAAGGAATCAAAACAAATAGATGCATCTCTAGTTGTGCATTCTACAGAAGAACATGCGAAGGCATCAGGTTGGTTGCCTGACATGATTCATTACTTGAAGATAGGACAATGTCCTATAGGCCTAGATTCAACAAAAAGGAGATATTATAGGTTATAATCTATTCCTTTTGTGCTAATAGATGAGGTTCTTTTTAGAAAGGATCACAATGGTGTCCTTTTAAGATGTATTGATTTAGAAAAGATAGCTGATGTCCTATTTGAATTTCATGATGGACCTTTTGGAGGTCACTTTTCTCCTAGGACTACTACTTTTAAAATCATGAGGGCTAGATACTATTGGCCATCTATCTTTAAGGATAGTCATGATTATGTGATAAAATGCATCAAATGTGCCATGTTTGTAGGAAAGGAAAGGATGGCAACTATGTCCCTTCAGCCAATCAGAATAGAAAAACCATTCATGAGGTGGGGCATAGACTTTATTGGTATGATTAACCCTCCATCTAGTGCAAGACACAAGTGGATAATCACTGCTATAGATTATTTCACTAGATGGACAGAGGTAGTTGCCTTAAAAGAATAAAATGAGAGTCTTGTCTTAAGTTTTTATGATGATATAATTCATATATTTGGCACTCTAGACTCCATAATATCAGCTAATGCATTGGCATTCACAGGCCTTAAAGTCTCAGAATGGGCAATCAGAAATGACATCTATCTGAATACAAGTTCAAATTACTACCCTCAAGGAAATGGTTTGGCATAATCAACTAACAAGAACTTGATTAGGATAATCAAGAAAACTCTACAAGATAACCAAAGGGATTGGCATACTAAATTGAAGTTTGCCTTATGGTTAGATATGATTACCCCAAAGAAGATCATTGGGAATTCTCCTTATGTATTAGTATATGGCAGAGAGGCTAAGTTGTCCATTTCAACTGAATTGCTAGCTTTGGACTTGGCTACTCAATATGCTCTATTTGAAGGAGATCCCTTACAAATTAGGTATGCTTAGCTAATGGAGTTAGAAGAACTTAGAGACAAGTCCATGAAGGACATGGAGTTCCATCAAGTTCAGACAAAGAAAAGTTTTGACAGAAGAGCCAGGGCCAGAAATTTTAAAGTTGGAGATGCAGTTCTCAAATGGGATGAGTTCAGATCAAAGCCTAGCAGACACACAAATTTTGATTCCTTCTGGGGTGGACCATTTGTTATTACAGAATGCAAGGGGCCTAATGCTTTTCAACTATCAACTCTGGAAGGAAATGCCTTGCCTATTTCACTTAATGGATTCCACCTGAAGCCTTTCTTTGAGGTCAATCCCTCCTTGTAAATCTCTGTGAATATGTTTCCTATTTTCTGTCCCTAATTTCTATTTTAGTTTTCTTTCATTCCAAGAAGTGCCCATGCACAGTTTTTGTCTTTTAGCTCTAGGTCTCTCTCTCTTAATCAAGTTTTATATTTTAGTGATGACTCCTATGCCCAATGGATTTCTCAAGGCCACTCATCAATGTCTAGTAGGCTGACATCTAGTAGAAATCACCAAAATGTTACCCAATTTTACTATTCCATACAATTTTGGTCATAGGCTGAATTTAATCTAGGATCTCCATTTTAACCCTACCGAGCACCTGAAAAAATTTCATGGCCTTTTGCCTTTTCTTCTGGTCTTTGTAAATCTTTTAGCTCCCTGGTCTGCAAGCCTTTCAATTCAAAAATGTGACTGTTGGAGCCAAAAACCCTAAACCCTTTAGGCTATTGTATTTCACCGTTACCTTTTTGGTCACTTAAGGGTTTATTTTTCCATGTGCTCATTATTTTCTAACTGGTCATGAGATCTCCTATTCCCCGTAGTTAAGTCTTTAACACTGAGCAACCTGGCAAGCGGTTATAGTTTGTTTAGCAGTCTTGATTTCTTGGTAGTTAAAGCTCAGACTGAATCGATGATTGTCACTATACCACTGAGGAGATGTGCTCAAAGGTTAACATCATGATGTAATGATGACCATTGATCTTCAGCATAACACAATGTTTCTATGTCAGTGGGTCCACTACCACATAGTTCGAGGTGTACGCTTCTAATTGGTCTAAGGCTAGTGATGTGGAGGTTTGTTAGGGTGGGCCCAGTGTGCTATCTTATGATTGCATGGAATATTCTTAGCCCATGAGATCATTTGTTAGCCATTGATTCTACTTTATTGCCAGGGCTCTGTCAGGTGGGTCCTCTTATTGTGATGTGTTCACCTTTCATTGGTTGGTTGGGTTGTGATGTGGAAGTTTCTCAGTGGACTTGTGGTCTTTGGCTTATGAGGCAAGTTAAAGCTCAAGTAGAATCTACGATCGTTGTTGATGCAGGAGCATCCTAGGTGTAAGAGCAATCTTGCATCACCCAAAAAATATTTCTATTTTTGTATTCAATAATGGCTATCTTGTGTAGAGCTGCTATTTATGGAAACTTTCTATTTTTAGTAAGTTGGTCTTACAATCTCAAAATGTTCTAATTTTACATGTGGAGGTTCATCTTAGTCATATCAGCCTATGAGCAAAGTTTCATGGCTAGATCAGGTCTAGTTTTGAAGATATTGAAGATTTTCAGTATTGGTAGTAGGGTACAAAAACTTTGAACTTAGTTTTGAAGGCTTTAGAGGTCCCGAATGAGGTCAAAAATTTGGCTGACGGGTTCTTCCACAGTTCAAGCCTGTAGAGCGCTTCATGGCATTTTTGAAATGGGGTTATAATAGTCAATCGGTTCAACTGGTGATCACTTATGATCTCTAAAAGTTAGGTCACCTGAAATGGTGGAAAATAATTTTCCTTCAAAATTTATGTTCGGGTTTCAAAAGTTATTTTGAGCCAACTTTGATGTAATAAATTGAAAAAAATAAAAATTCTAAGTTTGGTCAGCCCTTAGGGCTAAATTTTTGGAACCTTCTCAGGTGGTGGAAATTCCTATATAAAGAAGGTCCATAGTGTTGTCTAGGACAATTCTGACTAGTAGATCTAGGTATTGATTTGAGGCTTTGTCCTACAGAATATTGTAAGGGAATGCCCATGTGGCTTTGCATATTGTAATTCTGAAAGTTTGTAATTCCACATTTGTGGAGATAATAAGAAGGCAATTTTCTATTCTTGCATATTATTGTTGTTTCTCTATTTTTGTTATGTGTTTGTGGTATTAAGGGGAGCACCCTTCATCAAGTGGTATTAGAGTGAGAGTTCTCAAGTGTGTAAACAAATCACCAACTGTGAGGTAGTTTGCACCAGGACCGTGGTTAGGGTTTCAGTGTGCATTGTGAAAATGCCTCCTTGAAGGGAACATGGTGAAAGAGCTAGTGTTGTAACACCTGAGGTTAGAGCACTCTAGAGACAAGTGTGAGCATTGTAAGAGGAGATTCACAGAGGAATGAATCTTAATGTTAGAGATGAAAGTGAGGATGAAGTCAAAGAAGAAGATCAAGAAGGAGAAGTCAAAGTTGTGAACCAGGAGGAAGAAAGACTTTTTCGGGCCATTTCCAAGATTGTAAAAGGACCTAAGATTGAGGTTCCTACATTTTCAAGAAATCTTAACCCAGAGGTGTTGATTGACTTGATCAATGAATGTGAAGAATATTTTGAGTATGAAGATATTGAGGATCTTGATAGGGTCAAATTCACGAAGGCTAGACTGAAAGGTCATGCGAAGATCTAGTGGAAAGAGATTCAATTGGAGTGAAATAAAAGAGGGAAAGATAAAATCACAAGATGGGATCAAATGGTGGATAAATTGAAGCAACAGTTCATTCCTATTGATTATGAGCTTGACCTACTGAAGAATATGCAAAGTTTGGAGCAGGCAGGAAGATCTATTCAGGAGTATACAGAGGAGTTCTATTGAATCCTCATCAAGATAGGCCATGCAGAAGCTGACAAGGAGAAAGTTTCCCATTACCTTAATGGGTTAAGGCTGAGCATTTAGGAGGAGTTGAATCTGGTTTGAATGAACAGTATTGAGGAGGCAATCTAGTTTTCCCTAAAAGTAGAGGAAAAGTTGAACAAGAAGTTCAAGAGCAGACAAAATGGAAGGGGTTGCAGTGGATGATTTGGTGGATGGTCATATGGAGGCTAAAATGAAGATCTGAAAAAGAAGGATGAGGCTAGTAGTAGTCAAAATCAGAGAGGAAACAATTCCAATCATTTCCCAGATCAGAACAATAGAGATTAGAGAGGAAGAGGAAGAGGACAAGGTTCAGGAAGAGGAGGCTTCTATGGAACATGCTTTCAATGTGGAGAAGAAGGTCATAGGGCATTTGAATATCCTTAATGCCAAGGAAAGATAGATAGGAGGAATGAAGGCCAGGCCAGAGTGGCACATGTAGATGAAGATGTGAGATCTTCAAATTCTAAAGATGCTGAAAGAGGAGAAACATTGATTAATAGAAGAGTCCTACTAAGTGGTGAGAATGAACCTAAACAAAGGAGGAGCCTATTTCGCACTAGATGCAAGTGTGAGGATAAATGTTGTGATGTGATTATTGATAGTGGAAGCACTGACAATTTGGTGTCAGAAGAGATGGTGACAAAGTTGAAGCTCAAGAGACAGGAAACACCCACATCCATATCGGATTGCCTGGGTGCAGGATGACCACAAGGTCATGGTTAGTGAACAGTGCCTAGTAAAGTTCAAGATCAACAGGTACCAAGATGAGGTACTATGTGATATCATATCTATGGATGCATGTCATATGTTGTTAGGTAGACCATGGAAGTTTGATAGATGTGTTGTACATGATGGTCGTGCAAATACCTATTCCCTGACAAAGGATGGAGTGTGACATAAGCTAAAGCCATTGAAGGAGACTGAAGAAAAGGTATGTGGTAATGCAAGAATAACTTTTTTTGATGGAAGAAAATTCCTAGATGGTATGAGGCATGAGCATGTGTGTTTTGCTTTAATTCCAAAAGCTAGTAAAGAGGAAGTAGAGGATGTACCTGTAGAGGTTGCAGATTTGTTGAATGAATTTCACGATATTGTATCTGATAATGTACTTGATGGATTAGCACCGGTAAGGAAGATCAGTCATCAGATGGATTTGATTCCAGGAGCTAGTTTTCCAAACAAGGAAGCACATAGAATGACACCAACAAAAAGTGAAGAGTTGAACAGACAAGTACATGAGTTATTGCAGAAGGGGTTGATTCGAGAGAGTCTGAGTCCCTGTTCTATACTAGCAGTATTAACACCAAAGAAGAATAGAGAATGGAGGATGTGTATAGATTCTAGATCAATAAACAAGATCATAATCAAGTATAGGTTTCCATTGCCATGAATGGATGATATTATGGATTGTTTGAATGGAGTTGTGTATTTTTTAAAGATATATCTAAAGAGTGGATATCACCAGATTCAGATCAGAGAAGGAGATGAATGGAAGACTACCTTCAAGACAAAGGAAAGACTGTATGAGTGGTTAGTCATGCCTTTTGGGCTAACCAATGCATCGAGCACTTTCATGCAGCTAATGAATGAGGTTCTGAAAGAGTTTTTGGGTAAGTTTGTCATTGTTTACCTAGATGATATTTTAATCTTTAGCAAGACATTAGAGGAACATATGATGCATATTCGTATGGTGTTTGAGAAGATGAGATATGAGAAATTATTGATTAATTTAAAGAAGTGCAGTTTTGTGAAGAAAGAGTTAGTGTATTTGGAATTTTTAGTTTCAACAAAAGGTCTAAAAATGGACCCAAAGAAGGTACATGCTATCCTTGAATGGCCTACTCCAAGGAGTGCTACTGAGGTAAGATCTTTTCATGGTATAGTTAGCTTTTATAGAAATTTTATCAAAAATTTTAGTAGTATTTATGGAGCCTTGACTGAAACAATGAGAGGGGATAAAAAAGAGTTCAAGTGGACTAATGGGGTAGATAAGAGTTTTAAACTGTTGAAATAGAAAGTTACAGAACAACCTGTTTTAGCACTTCCAGATTTTAATAAGGTGTTTCAAGTAGACTGTGATGCTAGCGGTACTGCAATAGGAGCTGTTATGAGCCAAGAAGGCAAACCTATTGCTTATTTCAATGAGAAGTTAAATGATGCCAAGAGAAAATATTTTGTTTATGATCAGGAATTTTATGCTATAGTTCAGGCATTGAAGAAGTGGAGACACTATCTACTTCCTAAAGAGTTTGTTTTGTATATTGATCATCAAGATTTGCAATATTTGAATAGTCAAGGAAAGTTGAATCAAAGACATTTGAAATGGGATGAGTTTTTGTAGAGTTATACATTTGTTTTGAAACACAGAAGTGGAAAGTCTAACAGGGTTGTAGATGCACTTAGCAGAAGCCAACTATTGCTGATAGAGATGCAAATTGAGGTGGTTGGGTTCAAGGAACTCAAGAATTTTTATCCAGAGGATCTTGATTTTGGTGAAGCTTGGAAAGCTTGTAAAGAACCTGTTACTCTAGATAGGACAAAATGGTTGGATTTTATCATCCAGGATGATATGCTATTCAGAGGGAGTCAGTTGTGCATTCCACAAAGCTCTATGAGGGAGAATCTCATCAAGGAGAAGCATAGCGGAGGATTGGCTGGACATTTTGGTCAAGATAAAACCCTTGCTTTGGTTAGTGAAAATTATTATTGGCCACAGCTGTAGCAAGATGTCAAGAAGTTTGTATAGAGTTGTAGAGTATGTCAGATGGTGAAGGGACTGAAGTAGAATACAGGGTTATATCAGCCATTACCTATACCAGAGAAGCCTTGGGAGGATATCAGTATGGACTTTGTTCATGGTTTACCAAGGACATAGTGGGGACATGATTCAATTTTTGTGGTGGTTGATAGATTTTCAAAGATGGCACATTTCATTCCCTACAAGAAGACTAATGATGTTGTCCATATATCAGAATTGTTTTTCAGAGAAGTAGTGAGACTACATGGTTTGCCAAAGACCATAGTTTCAGATAGAGACACTAAGTTCATTGGATATTTTTGGTGTACATTATGGAAGAAGTTGAAGATAGATTTGAAGTTTAGTTCATCACATCATCCACAAACAAAGGTGGTGAATAGGAGTTTGGGAAATTTGCTGAGATGTTTGGTTGGAGATAAGCCAATAGGATGGGATTTGATTTTACCATAGGTAGAATTTGCATACAATAATTCTATCAACAGGAGCACTGGTAAATCACCATTCCAGATTGTATATGGGAGTAGTCCCAGAAATGCATCAGAATTGAGAAAGATAGATAAAGGAGAAATAAGTAGTGCTGAAGCTGAGGATTTTGTAGAACACTTGAAGAACATCCATGAGGAGGTGAGGAAGCATATTACCAAGATGAATGTGTAGTATAAGGCTAAAGTAGATGTGAAAAGGAGGTATAAAGAATTTTAGGTTGGAGATGAAGTCATGGTTCATTTGTGAAAGGAGCAATTTCTGGTTGGTACATATAACAAGTTGAAAATGAAGAAGTTTGGGCCATGTAAGATATTGAAGAAGCATGATTTAGGAAATGCATATGAGGTAGAATTGCCTACTAAGATGAATATTTCACTAGTTTTTAACATTTTAGATTTGACAAAGTATCACGAGGGAGGTGTTGAAGATGAGGTTACAGCAACATAGTGGAGTATTCCATCAACCAGTTCAGATATCAAGGAGATTGAAGACATACTGGATAGTCGTGTTGGCAGAAGCATACGGAACAAGACATATGAAGAGTATTTGGTCAAATGGAAAGGATTACCTTTTGAAGATTCATCATGGCTAAAAAAGGAGGAGGTTAACCATCTTGGTTTTCCTCTGCACACCTGAGTTGTGATGGGGTCACTTCTCAAATTACCCTGAGTGTTTGATGCAGGAGCATCCTGGGTGTAAAAGCAATCTTGCATCACCCAAAAAATATTTCTATTTTTGTATTCAATAACGGCTATCTTGTGCAAAGCTGCTATTTATGGAAAATTGCTATTTTTAGTAAGTTAATCTTATGATCTTGGAATGTTCTAATTTTACATGTGGAGGTTCATCTCAGTCATATCAGCCTGCTAGCAAAGTTTCATGGCTAAATCAGGTCTAGTTTTGAAGATATTGAAGATTTTTGGTATTGGCAGCAGGGTATAGAAACTTTGAACTCAGTTTTGAAGGCTTTAGAGGTCCCAGATGAGATCAAAAATTTGGCTGATGGGAGCTTGCATAGGTCAAGCTTGTAGAGTGCTTCGTGGCATTTCTGAAATGGGGTTATAATAGTCAATCGGGTCAACTGGTGATGACTTATGGTCTCCAGAAGTTAGGTCACCTGAAATGGCAGAAAATAATTTTCCTTCAAAATTTCTGTTTGGGTTTCAAAAGTTATTTTGAGCCGACTTTGATGTAATAAATTGAAAAATAAAACAATTTTAAGTTTGGTCGGCCCTTAGGGCTAAATTTTTGGAACCTTCTCGGGTGGTGGAAATGCCTCTATAAAGAAGGCCCGTAGTGTTGTCTAGGGAAATTCTGGGTAGTAGATCTGGGTATTGATTTGAGGCTTTGTCCTACAGAATATTGTAAGGGAATGCCCATGTGGCTTTGCATATTGTAATTTTGAAAGTTTTTAACTCCACATTTGTGGAGATAATAAGAAGCCAATTTTCTGTTCTTGCATATTATTGTTGTTTATTTTTGTTATGTGTTTGTGGTATTAAGGGGAGCACCCTTCATCAGTTGTTATACCGCTAAGGAAAAATGCTCGAGAGCTAAGGCTATGGTATAATGACAACCATTCGATGAAGATCTCAGTGGGTTTTGGGTCTGATGTGCTTCATTTTGCTGAGGTGTTCATTTTTTACTAGCTTCTGATCAGTGATGTGGTGTTTGACTTTTCAAAAGGAGCTTGTGACTGTTACAAAGATGATCTGGGCCATTCATCTACCAGGGAAGATTCATATCAATGACCACATTTTAAATTGGATCAGCTAGCCATTGTTTTCAAAATTTAAATATTTTCTTGCTAGTTTCTTGCTGTCAATCGAATGCGGCTGCGAGTAGCTCAAAATTTATGTCTTCAAGATAGTTGCAGTTGGGAGGATGATGAAGAATATCTGATGGCTACCGCTTGCTGATTTCTTAGGGTACCATGTTAGTGTTCTTGTGCCAAAGAAGCATTAAAGGTTGGTGCCACATGTGGCCTTCTGTACTTCAAAATAAAAATATCTGTAAGGATCAGATTTGAGCATTCATGATGGATTCAATTCAGTAGGGAGAGGGCCATGGTTATGGTGTGAGGTTTTTAACTTGCAGAGGTGGACATGCAAAATATTTGATCGGCCATGATACTTTCAAAGATACATTTATGATCAAAATTCATAGGGTTAGGGTTTGATTATTATATGACAATTCATGTAAACCCTAATTAGGTTTTTCTCCTGCCTGTGTGCAAAAAGGAGATGTATATATTGTTTTTGGGAGCTTTTTGAAGCTCAGAGTTTACATTTTGTAAAAAGAGTTTTTCTCTTTCTAGGGTTTATCTGTGGCATTCTTTCTGCCCTCTGACTTTTATAGTTTTTGATCTTTCATTGAAATCTCAGACTCAATAGAGGCTATTCGTGGCATTTGTTCTGCCCTTTGGTCTTTCCCTTGTCTATATTTCTCTTATTAAATATGATGTACTAGGTTTGTTAGAGAAACTTTGGAGTTCTAGGGCCCTTCTTTCTTTTAGCTTATATGTGTACTATTATGTTTTATTTGATTTGAGTGAGTTTGTGGGTATACTTCAACCCCATGTCATTCTATCTCATTCCTATGCCCTTTTGCTGAAGAGAACGTCTGCTTGCAGGTCATAGTCTATGTCTTTTGTTCAGACGCCTCTATGAAACACTTATGCAAGCCTATTTAGAAAGATTGTGTTCTATTAGATCTAATGGCTTTCATGCTAATTTGGTCAGTGTATTGTGTTCATTTCAATTTGGTGTATCACCTAGTAGGTAGTTTGCTTTCAGTTATTTCCCTTCCATGCAATCCTTCTATCCCTTTTCTCTCAAAATTTACTTTCTTGTTAAGAGAAAATTAAGGTGATTATCTAAGAGGAACCAGCCTAGAACTTGGAGGTCTCATCTTAGTTAGCATAGGTCCCATAGCCTGGAGATGATTCCCATGTTATACTAAGTTATCAAGACTAAGAGAGCTTGAAACAAGGGTGCAAACTTAGTGTATAATAGTTACCCGATGAGAATGTTAGAGCCTACAATCAAAGGATTAATTAAGCTGTTGATGGAATCAGAAACAATGGTGGAGAAATTATGGAAGAAGACATAATGGACAAACTAATGAAAATCGTGACACCAGAATATGACAACAAGATATGCATCCTAGATGAAACTATGCAGTCCACAAAAGAATTCAAAAGAGAGACCTTAATCAACAATCTTTCATCCTTTGAGATATCAAGATTAAAGACAGAGCCTAAAATTAAAACACCATTCAAAGCTTCAGTCCATGGTAAGAAATATTTGAACACCTCTAGTAATTTTGATGATGATGATGAAGAAAAAGATCTAGATGATTTCATTGGCTTAATTGCTAAGAAAGAAAGGAAAGGAAAAGGGAAATATGAAGGTCAGTTACCATTCAAATTCTTTTCATGTAACAAGATATGTCACTTTGTCTCTAAATATCCTACAAGATTTAAAAAGTTCAAAAATAACTACAAGCCCAAGTACACAAAATAATGCTACTATGTTGGTGATGGAGTATCAGATGAAGAATCTGTAGAAGATGAAATTGGATTCATTTCTCTTGAAGACATGGAGAAAATGGACCTTGAAGATGGAAAGAAAACACAAGAAATAGCACTAATTTCACATGCTAACATCAGGATAGATTGGATCATTGGCAATTGTTTCTCACATCACATGACATGACACAAGGGTAGATTTGTACATTTGGATAGATACAAAGGAGGCATGGTTAGATTTGGAGACAACACTCCTAAACCTATCATAGGTAGAGGAGCTATCACCTTGGATGGAAAGAACAACATTGATGATGTTCTTTATGTTGATCGATTGTGACATAATCTACTGAGTGTTGGACAACTGCTTGAAAAAGGATATCAATTGGAATTCAAACACAACAAGTGCATCATTAATAACAAATAAGGAGAGATGATTGCATCAGGTTCAAAGACTAAAGGTAAGTTTTTTTAGATTAATCCTAAAGTAAGGTTTTTTGTTTCTATAGTAGATGACAATTGGCTATGGCACAAGAGACTGTGTCACATTAATTTTGACAACATAGTTAAGATAAGCAATGTAAAGGGAGTAGGAGACCTTCCTAGCATTGCAAAACTAGTTGATATAATATACAAGGGATTTTTGATGGGGAAGAATGTAAGGAATTCATTCAGAAGCAAGCATAATTTGATAGAGAACAAATTGGATTTGGTACATATAGACCTATGTGGACCAACTCAAACAAGATCATACTAGAATAAAGGTACTTTATTCTATTTGTTGATGATTATTCTAGAATGATGTGGGTTGTATTCTTAAAATAAAAATCAAAAGCATTTGAAAAGTTCAAAGTATTCAAAGCTAAGGTTGAAAATGAGTCTGGTTTGAATATTAAATGTTTGAGATTAGATAGAGGAAGAGAATTCACCTCTAACATATTTTATGAGTACTACAAAGAATATAGGATAAAGAGATAGTTAAGTGCACCTAGAAACCCTCAGCAAAAGAGAATAGAAAAAAGGAGGAATATGATCATTCTTGACACAACGTGCACCATCATGATTGAAGGAAAGGTCACACACACCTATTGGAGAGATGCGGTCAATACTGCAATCTACACAATCAATAGAATTTAATTGAGGCTAGGCACAGACAAGATACCTTATGAGATATGGTTTGGGAATGTACCTACAGTCAAATACTTTAGAATCTTTGGAAGAAAGTGCTTCATCAAGAGAGATGAAGCAATTGGCAAGTTTGATCCAAGAAGTGATGAAGGTATTTTTCTTGGTTATTCTACTAAAAGAAAAGCTTATAGATGTTTTAATTTGAGATTGAAGAAGATCATTGAAATTTCTCATGTTAAGATTGATGAGAAGTTCATGATTCAAGAAAGATATCATGATTATTCACCTATGATTGAAGAAGAACCTAGTGTGTGTGTAAAATTTGTACCTAGCTGTCGACACAACACTTCAATAAAATATTATTGGTTAATATGTGAAAAATCTGCAATATGAATAGATAGAATTACCCAGGTGATTTACTGCCTTCTAGTAGGTGTGAGTATGGTATTCTTAGATTTTGACCAAGATCAATGACAATGCAACACCTAAATGAAGAATTTAAAATGATGAAAGCAATGAAATATGAAAGAAAATTAATCCATTATTTTTTTGGTTTTCTATGCAATATGATGAAAAAATGATATGAAATTGATCTAAAATGGATTGAAATGGATTACAATTCTAATCTAACAATGCTATGAATGCTATGAATGGATTGAAAGAAATGAATTGAAAAGTTGTAAAAATCTCACAATTGCCTATTCGCAAGAGCTTGATTCTCCAAGTATGTAAAATTTGTGATCTAAAAGCATGGTTCTTTGGTGAAGGGCTGAGCCTTGATTATATAGAAATCCAAGGTTTTTGAGAGCACATGGAAAGCCATAAATCACTCTTGATAAACTCAGGTTGATTTTTGAGTTAACAAGAAATTAGAAATATTTTAACTCATAAAATCATGAAAAAAAATAGCTTTTAACTCAGATAAAAAATTTAAATCACTTTTTAACTCAAAATTGGATGTTGAGTTCAAAAAGATAACCAATTGAATTGATTTATTGATTTAGAGTTGACTTCCTTTTTTATTGTGCATGATTTAATATGAATTAATTTAATAATAAAAGTGATTTATCCTCAACATAACTATTTTTTTGAATTAAAACAATTGATTTATGGGTTAGTCAATTATTAAATCAAACTTTATTCCAAAAAATATATTATTAAATATTGACAACTAGATTTAATCAATTAAATAAGAGTTTAATCAATTATTCATAGGATTTTTTATTTATTGTCAAAATTAAATAATATAAATTAGGAATAAATGCAATTAAATCTAATTAAATAATTAAGTGGTAGAATTAAATTAATTAATCAAATATTCAACATATTCAATTAATCAACTTTAGGATAAATAATGACATTTATCACCAAATAATTTTCAATTAAAGATAATAAGGAATATTCAAGGAATATTCCCCAATGGAGAATTAAGATAATCAATTAGGGTTTCGATGAACTGATGTACAAATGTGCCTTAGGTTAGGACTTTGATGTTGATTTCATTCAATTTGATGATGTAGGAGGTTAATGAACCTATAGCCCATTTTTGGGGTATTACACCTAGACCTACCATTAGTGACTTAGTTGTTGAAGAAATGTTTGACAACATAAATGTTCTATTCAATGACCCTGAAACAAGTGAAGAAGAAACACAAAAGGAAGATGAAGCAGTCACACCTAATGTTCCTAAATTCACGTCTAGATATCATTCAAAATAAGACATCATTGGAGATCAAAATAGTAAAGTTGTGACAAGATCAAAAGCAAAGAGTTCCACAGCAAATGAAGAGGTAGGTTTACTATCACAGATTGAACCCTTAAGTGTTGAAGATGCATGTAATGATTCTGATTGGCATGGAGCAATGAAAGAAGGACTAGATCAGATAATTAAGAATGATACATGGTAATTGGTCCCTAGGCCTAATGATAAGAATGTAATTGGAACAAAATGGATATTCAAAAATAAGATGAATGAAGATAGAACAGTGGTAAGAAACAAAGAAAGAGTAGTGTGTAAAGGATATGCACAAAGAGAATGAATTGATTATTGAGATACCTTTTCCCCTATAAGCATATTGGAAGCCATAAAGTTATTTCTAGCCTATGCTACCTTCAAATATTTTAAGGTATACCAGATGGATGTTAAGTCAACATTCCTAAATCAAGAGTTGAAGGAAGAAATATACATAAAGCAGCCTGAAGGATTCACCTTATCAGACAAACCTGATATGGTATGCATATTGCAGAAATCCCTCTATGGACTTAAGCAAGCCCCTAGAGAATGGTATGAAAGACTTGATGGATATTTGACAAATATTGGATTCAAGAAAGGAGCAGCAGATTGTAATTTATTCATAAGAGAAATATCTGATAGATTATTGTTAGTTTTCATATTGTTGATGACATTATCTTTAGTGGTAATGACAAGCTCAGTGCTAAATTTTCTAAGGAGATGCAAAGTGAATTTGAGATGAGAATGATTGGACCTATCAAGTACTTCTTGGGATTGAATGTGCTACAAAAAGAAAAAGGCATATTCATAAATCAAACCAAGTATGTGAAAGAGATCTTGAAGAAATTCAAGATGGATGATTGCAAACCAGTAAGTATGATGTAGGTGCATCCTAGGATTCTTGGCAATCCTATATCACCCAGAAATATGTTTGTTTTGGAAGGCAAATTGATAGTTTTGATCTTAGTTACTGAAGTGTTTGCTTAGTCTTGGAGTATGGTTGCTCAGTTACAATGTTTAGCAGGGTGCTTGGTCTCTGAAGACCACTTGCTAACTGAAGGCATCGATTACTCTTGGTGATCGATGATAAGTGCATTTCTCAGTGATGCTTGGCATGGTCAATTTGCCAATGCTCAGTTATTTCTCTACTACTCAGTGTTTGGTTATCAATAGGATCTTAGTGTTGCTTAATCATGCTCAGTGTTCTTGTAGACCGACTTGGTTGTTTGGATGAATCAGCTTGGCCAATTGGTGCATTTCATTTGGGTCACATTCCTCAAGTTATGGATTGACTATTGGGTGTTTGGGGACCTAGATCTAGCATGTTGCATTCTCCTATGTGGATCTAGAGGCTGACATGTTAAATTTATTTATTGTAAGGCTATCTAAGAGCCAACCATGTATTGCATTTAATATTTGTATACTTTGGAAGCCGATTGGGTTTTGGGATTTAATTGTTTGTTAAGTTGACTTATGGCTAGGAATTAGTATTTAAGAGGATATTTGGGTAGTTTTTTAGAGTAGTGAGAGTAGAGATCTAGATTAAGATTGGATCTAGATAAAAGGTAGCAGAGATAGTAGCTTGCGAGCTGAAGCACAAGAAGATTTCTTGGTGGCCTACATGCACAAGTTTAGATATTTCTTGGAGTGCCTACTAGTGTCCTATTATGCTACAGACCTAGACTAGCTGAGAGGTGTATTGGATCCTATGTAATCTTGTAGAACTATTTCTTGCTTTGTAATTGGCCATAATTGGGAAGGCCTTATAGCTTGACACATTGCATGTAATTAGTTGTTGATGAATAAAGATACCTATTTTCTTTCAGATTTGGTGTTATTTCTATGTAATTCTACTATGTTGTGGTTTGGCTATAGGTTTGGATAGTCCTTAATTGGATTCTCCATCCTTGACTCCATCAAGTGGTATCAGAGTGAGTTGAGCTTGAATTTGTGGACAGATTGTCAAAGGGGAGATAGTTTTCACCAAGACCTTAGATTGCAGATGCCTTCGAGGAGAGCTCATGAGATCTTAGAGGAGGAAGCTACTGGAGAATTAAGTCTTGATGATTTTAGAGATTTGTAGAAACAAGTGCAAAATCTACAAGAGGAATTGAGAAAGAAGAATACATTGAAAGAAGACAGTGATGATGAATCTGAGGAAGAAGATCATTTTGAAGAAGCTCTAGAAGAAGGTAGGGATCTAGAAGAGAATAGAATCTTGAAGGCTATGTCTAAATTTGGGAAAAAACCTAAAATTGAAGTTTTTACATTTTATGGAAGCCTTAGGCCATAAGAGTTGATTGATTGGATCAATGAGATAGATGAGTACTTTGAGTATGAAGAAATAGAAGATCCTGATAGAGTTAGATTTGTAAAGACTAAACTGAAGGGTCATGTAAATATTTGGTGGAGAGAAGTTTAGTTGGAAAGAAGTAGGAGAGGAAAGGAAAAGATCACTGGATGAAACCGAATGGTTGACAAGTTGAAGAATCAATTCATTCCAGTGGATTATGAGTTAGACATGTTTAAGAAGATGAAATCCTTTAAGAAGACCAACAAATTAGTGCAAGAGTATATTGATAAGTTTTACAGAATCCTAATTAGGACTGGTCATTTTGAAGCTGATAAAGAGAAGGTTGCTAGGTATGTTTATTGTTTGAGACCTAGTATTCATGAAGAGTCACTTACTATTTGGATGAAAACAATAGGAGATGCTTATTAGATGGCATTAAATATTGAAGAGAAGTTGAACAAGAAATTTGAAGGAAGACAAAACAATAGGAATAAAGGTGGTAAGATAGGTGAAATAGTTATTGAAAGTAATGTGGTGGAGAATCCTAAGAAGACTAATGTAGGATCTAGAAGTGGTCAAATCACTAAGAATTTCAATACTAGACAGAGAGGAAGGTGGAAAAATGAGTTCACTGGTACTTGTTATCAATGTGGTGAAGTAGGTCATAGAACTTTTCAATGTCCTAAGAAAAGAGTTTCACTAACTGATGAAGAAGATATTGTGAATGTTGTAGAAAAAGGTGAATTTCTTATCACTAGGAGGTTGGCTACATGTGTCCAGGAACTAGTGCAAAGAAGAAATTTGTTCAGAACCAAATGTAAGTGAAAGGATAAGGTATGTAATGTCATAGTTGATGGTGGTAGTTCTGAAAACTTTTTTTTAGAAGAGATGGTTAATAAATTGAATTTGGAAAGAAAGAAGCACCCTAACCCTTATTAGGTTAGTTGGATACAAGATGTATCTAAGGTTAGGATTGAAGAACAATGCTTGGTTAATTTTTAGATTGGATCTTATCATGATCAAATATTGTGTAATGCATTGCCTATGGATGCTTGTTATCTATTGCTCAGGAGACCTTGGCAATTTGATAGAAATGTTTTATTTGATGGTCATGAAAACACTTATGTGGTTAGGCATGAAGGATCTAGGCATAAGTTGTTACCTTTACAGGAGACATGGGCTAAGGAATTCTAAGTTGTTAGGTGTTGTCCATGTAACTGGGACAAACCTCAAGAGCACAGGGTTGATGAACCTATTCCTACAAAGTCTAGTTTGAAAGAGAAGGAGAATGATATATCTCATGAGTTTGTTGAGATTAAGAGGTAGATGGTCTTTCTAAGAGAAATAGTACAACAGATAATGACATTGATGGCACAAAGAGATGTGGATGATATCAAGTTGACTGTGGAGTCTGGAGAGGATGGAATTTATCAAGGTACTAATGTGATTGGTAGTGGAAGGGATGGTCAAAGTTAGTTGTTATCCATTGCAGATAGGAAAGATAAGAAGTAGGAAAAATTGTTGTAGGGGACAATGAATGAAGTGAAGTCAACTTGGAATGAAGGGAAAGAGGAGATACGGGTTAAGAAAAGATATGGCATACCTATTTTGATTCCCTTAAGATGTTCTTAATTTCCTTATGAGAAAATCTACTTTACTTGGGGTGTCTGATGTAGAAGCATCCTAGGATTCTTGGCAATCCTGTATCACCCAAAAATATGTTTTTTTTGTAAGGAAGATTGGTATTTTTTATCTTAGTTAGTGAAGTATTTTCTCGGTCTTGGAGTATGGTTGCTCAGTTACAGTGTTTACTAGGGTGCTCAGTCTTTGAAGAGCACTCAGTAACTGAAGGCATCGGTTACTCTTGGTGCTCAGTGATAACTACATTGCTTGGTGATGCTTGGCATGGTCAGTTCACTAACACTCAGTTATTTCTCTGCTACTCAGTGTTTGGCTACTGATAGGATATTGGTGTTGCTTATTGGTGCTCAGTGTTCTTGCAGACCGAATTGGTTTTTTAGATGACTCAACTTGGCCGTTTGGTGCATTTCTTTTG
Source organism: Chamaecyparis obtusa (assembly GCA_027943335.1). Lineage (NCBI taxonomy): Eukaryota > Viridiplantae > Streptophyta > Pinopsida > Cupressales > Cupressaceae > Chamaecyparis > Chamaecyparis obtusa. Next base: position 256,181 of record BSBK01010062.1, read on the forward strand.
GGTCACATTCCTCAAGTTATGGATTGACCATTGGGCATGTGGGGACCTAGATATGGTGTGTTGCATTCTCCTATGTGGATCTAGAGGTCGACATGTTAAATTTATTTATTGTAACACAATTTGAGAGTCAACCGTGTATTGCATTTAATATTTGTATACTTTGGAAGCCGACTGGGTTTTTGGATTTAATTGTTTGTTAAGCCAACTTATGGATGAGAATTAGTATTCAAGAGTATATTTGTGTTGTTTTTCAAGGTAGTGAGAGTAGAGATCTAGAGTGAGATTGGATCTAGATAGAAGGTAGCAGATTTAGTAACTTGCAAGCTTAGGCACAAGAAGATTGCTTGGTGGCTTACATGCATAAGTTTAGATCTTTCTTAGAGTGCCTACCAGTGTCCTATTGTGTTACAAACCTAGACTAGCTGAGAGGTGTATTGGATCTTGTGTGATCTTGTAGAACTATTTCTTTCTTTGTAATTAGTCATAACTAGGAAGGCCTTACAACCTGACACATTGCATGTAATCAGTTGTTGATGAATAAATATAACTATTTTCTTTCAGATCTGGTGTTATTTCTATGTAATTCTACTGTGTTGTGGTTTGACTGGAAGTTTGGATAGTCCTTAATTGGATTCTCCATCCTTGACTGCACCAAAGTACTCCTATGATAACTGGATGCAAGCTTTGGAAGGAAGATGATTCACTAGAAGTAGACATAAGCTTGTATAAATATATGATTGGTAAAATTATATATCTTACTCAAATGAGACTAGAAATTTCCAATGCAGTTGGTATTGTTGGAAGATTTATAGCAGAGCCTAGGCAAAGTCATCTCATGGTAGTAAAAAGAATATTTAGATATTTGAATGGAACTTTAGACTATGGTTTATGGTATCCTAATTCAGAGAATGTAAAGCTTCATGTATATATAGATGCAGATTGGGTAGGATCCATGGATGATAGAAAGAGTACCTCTAGAGGAGCTATATTCCTTGGAGATAGACTTCTTACTTGGACAAGTAAAAAGTAGAATTGTATCTCCTAGTCAATAGCAGAAGCAAAATATGTAGCAGAAGCATTGAATTATTCCACAATTATGTGGATCAAGTAGATGATAAAGGATTTTTGTATTCAAATTGATTATCCTATTGTCATTCATTTTGATAACACTAGCATTATCAATATGTCAAAGAACCCTATGATGCATGCAAAGATAAAACATATGGAGATAAAATATCACTTCCTAAGAGATAAAGTAGAAATAAAAGAAGTAATAGTGGATTATGTGAGTACAAAAGATCAGCTAGAAGACATATTCATGAATCCTTTACCTAAGGATACTTTTGAGTATCTCAGGGAGAAGTTGGGAGTAATTCCCTTCCCTGAATCTGATTAGAGAGAGCAGGAGTGCATCAGTCCTCAGTGACTGATTAAAGGTTGACTACTCTACCTTAGGAGTAGTACTGGTGCTTAATGTTTTTGGCACCCTTTTCCATTGATGTCAAAGTGGGAGTAGTCTATAGTCATGAAAACATAAAAAAGAAGGAATATATAGTAATAAAAACAAGTAGAAAGGTGGAGTAAAAATATAGTCATGGGAAGCAGTACAATTGAGGAAATGGAGAATATTAAAGAATATTACAATAGTTAAAGGATACTTCCTTGGGGGAGTTTTTTTGAGGAAATGGAGAATTTTATAAGAGAATTAGACGTTTGGATTTGTGGTGTTTTTCATTCCATATGTTGCCATCAATACCAAAGGGGGAGATTGTTGGAGATTTTCTAGCAATCCAGATTGCTGACTGTATGTTTGTCATTGATGACAACATATGGTAAGTAGCATGTGTGGAACCCTAATGGAGAGAGCTTTGAGAATATGTTAAATGGATATGTTATCAACATGATGTGATAGACACAAAGGTTGATTTTGAGTAAAGACAATAGTACAATTATGTATATCAGTGAGTGTTTCTGACAAGTCCTAGGAATAGTTTTGTATATGATTTGCAGTATGGTTGTAGTAGAGCCTTGCACATTTATATTTATGTTGTAGACATATTTATGATGTTATGCCCATGGAAATAGAGTTAGATATGTAGTACAAGTTGAGTTATGAAGTCTCTAGTTGATAGTCATAGTTTCCTGAGTCTACCTGGAAGAGTCGATAGTGTTTATATGATTGTGGTAGTTGCACCTATCATTTTAGTATGCACACTTGGATTAATTTTTATTGGTGAGTTACAGATCTTTGGTTAAGAGTGCATGATGTAATTTGGCATAAGGATAAAGTATTAGTTAAATTGGTGGAGCTGACAGTGTGAAGTGACATGTTCACTCATATTGAGTTGGATAGGTCCCAGTTTGTGTTGCATGGTTATTAGAGATGACAAACATGTTATTGGAGAGTTTTATTGTTTCTTTAATATGATTTCAAGATGGTTCTAATAGGCCAACTTGATTATATCATTTAGAGGAAGGATACTTGTAGGCAGTCATTTGCGATTGCTAAGTATGGTTTTGAGTTAGGAGAGAAGAGCAGAGAAGAGAGTGTGAAGTATTGAGCAATTAGCAGAAGGTCTATGTAACATAATAGGAAGTATATGATATTCATTGGAACTAATCAAAACAAAAGGTCTATGCACAGTTCACCAAGATCCAAATATAGTGTGTATTTGTTAAACAGAAGGTTGTAGCCTTCACCCCTTTGAGCAATGTGCTCCTGGACAGTGTGTCCCCACCGCTAACAAGGTTAATTGTAAAAGATTCCTAACAGGTTCTGACCCTTGACTAGGTAACTGTACTTATTGCATTGTAAAGATCAAATCCTAATAGGGTTGTAAGATCTTCTAACATGGATCATAATACACTAGTGCAGTTCTTAGTGGGTGTCAATTCCCACTGGGGTTTTTACCTATTTGGGTTTCTTTGTAACCAAAATTGTGGTGTTGTGTTAAGTGTTCTTTCATATTGTTTAAGCTTAAATTTATTACATACTTAATTGGATAAAGAATTGAAAATTGTAGATAACTTATTCACCCCCCTCCCCCTCTCAGTTATCTCTTGGGACTATTCCTAATAGCATCACCTTCCTTTGAAACATCAAAATAAAGCTCTAATAACTTGAAGTGTATTTATGAAAGAAATATTTTCATCTCCTACTAACTTTGCCTATCTAATTTCCATCCCCCCTTAACTCTCTTTTGTCAGTCCTCATAGTTAATTTGGTCTAGTACTCTGGTACACAAAAATAAGTGCATTCTGTATCTGGCATTTCATGTTAATCTCAAAAAAGAGAACATCATTTTTCATTGCATATTCATCATAGAAAATTACAAAAAAGATATGGCATTCATGTCATTTATGCATTACATTTCTCCAAAAAGAAAAAAAGGAAAAATTATTAAGCATGTTATATTCATATATTTCAAATCAAAATAGGTGGCATCATGTACATGTCATCATATGAGAAACATAAAGGAAACAAGCACATCTGATATATATCTATCATAAAAGTACCAAAAAAAGAATCATAACATAGTTTCATCTCATGCATACATATAAATCTAAAATAGTATCAGAGTAAGAACATCAAAGAGTTTGTATACACTAAGGCTCAGAGGCTCAAAGTTATATCATGAATACCTCTCTATGTGAGAGAGAGCCTCCTATCAACCTATGCTCTCTTTTTCATCCTCGTCTCTTCTCGGCCTTGATGACAAAGCCCCCATGTCTAATCTAGTCTAGGTGGCCTCCTCGGTCCCATAGCTCCCCCACTGCTCAATGTCCTCTAGGATTTTTCCCTACTTGTGTTGCTCCTCACACTTGATGGCCACTACTCTCATGGTACATATCACCTATACATGTCCTTCTAGTAATATTTTTTCATCCAATCATCTACTAGAATTCTATCTACTTCATGTATACATGCATCTTCTATACAACCAATGAACCTTTGTGCACTATCCTCTACTCTTTGTACATGATCATCTTCCCTCTGAGCCCTAGACATTATTGTGTATCAAGAGGATATAGTTGTATCTCTCTCTACTATCAATTTTTCCCACTCTACCTACAAATTAGCCTGCTCTAAATGCCAAGTAGCCCTATATGCATCCCTCTCGACAATCAACCCATCAATCTAACCCCTCATCTATGCTACGTACTGCCTACCCTACCCATCTACCTCATCATCTGCTACCTCACCATGTATCTTGGTAGCTTGTACATTGTGATCATATGGTGCATCATCCTCCTCTCCCTCCTCATCCTCATCATCCTCCTCTCCCTCCTCACCATCATCTCCCTCCTTATCCTCCTCTCCCTCCTCATCCTCATCTTCCTCACCCTCATCACTTCTCTCCTTTGTCTCTGATATTGGAACTCAGATCCTCAACATTGGAACATCTGGCTCTATCAATTCTATTGGCCTATGTTAATAAAACCACCTATCATACTCCTATGTCATCCCTTCATCTCTTCACATCTACACTAGCTCCCCATTGTTGAGGCTATAACTACTCAAACTATATGTAAGAAAATTGTGACCTGATTAGTGCACCCCAAGCTATTGTCTATTCTTGTGACTGTGCAAATAGTGCCATCCCCATTAGAACTCCCCGTCTCTCACAAAAATTCCTATGTACTCTCTCTAGAAACTGCACCTCAATAACTACATTCCCTATAGTTGCATGTCCAATAAAGTACCTCTGATGTCTATAGTAAGGTAAGTGCTCATCATCATCCTCCCAACCAGGTAAATCTTTGTATGGTCACCATGTGAAATCTCTTAGCATATCCAACTCTTTTATAAAGTGCAATATATATCCCATCAGTCCATGTGATAAAGCGCTAGTATAACAATATACATATGCCATGTCTGCAACCACTACCTACCTTGCTATAGGAAAAAATACTACAATATTTTTATATGCCTATATCTATAATAAAGTCACCCCTTTTCTCATCAACAAAGCTCCTATGTATGCTATCTAATGTAGGTGATAATATGTCATAGCCAACATGCATGGACCCCATGCAAACACTATCTTGTCCATGATTATCTACTCTAGTACCCTACCCCATCTGACTGGAAATCTATTTCCTCTCTTGTCTAGCACCACTAGACCCTGAATCACACATCAATCACTATGATTAACATCTTGTGCTGACTTGCCATAATCTCCCATTGGATCTCATAATCTCTGATGTATAGATCACTATCATCACACTTGAACAACTAGTGAAGAATTTCTCTCCTCATTGTTGGGTCATATTATGCAATCTCCTCGTGAATAGGTATCCCGAAGATGCGACAGACATCCTCCAATATCACTAGAAGCTCCCCAGTCAGAAAATGAAATGAGTTGGTCTCTAAATGCAATCGCTCTGCTAATGCTGTAATCAACCCTTTGTTCAACCTCATCTCTAGCATGAATGTTATGTAATACAATCCTAAATTGGATAGGATGTCCCTCCCATAACCACTAACTCAATGATGTAATGATAGACACCTTGGTCTTCCCTTGCCTATCTGCAAGAGTAGCAACTCTTGTGTTTGTAATGGAACTTGTGTCAGCATTCTATTACTTTTTGTTGTTGTTGACTAAGTTTGACCTAGGTTTGACCCAAATTTGACCTTAAGTTGACTATGTTAACCACATTTTGACATACCCTAGGGTTCTCATTGCATTTTGGCCCTATTTGACCCTAATCATAGTTTTTTTTGACCAAATGCACAGTTTCCCTTACCAACTACACAAGTTGCATAGTTGGTCATCCCAACTGCATAGTTGTCACAGTTGGTCCCTAGAACTACATAGTTGGGTATGCAAGATATGCATTTGGGGTCTTCAAACTAAAAAAACCACCCCTAGACCTAGTTCCTAATTTGAAACACTGCCCAATGCAACCTAGAAATGTATGAAAACAACTAGAACACTGAGAGGCCTCGATGTACTCACTCATGGTTCTATGCCAACTGACCGTTAGAATCTCCACACTTGTTCCATGTGATGTTCTCCACTAGTAGTTGATCCATTATCCTTTCTCTAGAGCTCAAATTCTTCTAAATGAGAGGGTGAAAATGAGCTTCCACACATCTCCTCCCCCTTGTATAGCCTCTTTTCTTCCTAGATGGATGTGTAACCTTTTCCTTTTGCCTTGGTCGTGATGCTTTTTTCACTCTCCAATCCATATCTTCTCCATTTGATGTCAATTTGCAAACCATTTGTTGAATTAGATTCCTCTCATCATTATCGACAAATTTACATATCGTTTGTATTTTTTGGTCAATTTCCTGAGGGGGAACCTATCTATTACCT
>BSBK01010063.1:5000-140000 GCA_027943335.1 Chamaecyparis obtusa
CCTTGGTCATTATAAAATTAATTGACCCTTGATCACATGATCAAAAATATTTGATGAATACAGATGATTTATCTGCGTTTAGATCAATTTGTGTGTTCTATTATATTTTCTTCAATTAAAATCAAAGTTGTGTTATATTATAATTTCTTCAATTTGGTATCAGAACTCTTGTTATTCTAATTTCTTCATTTGATATCAGAACTTTTGTTATTCTAATTTCTTCATTCATGGGAATAATAATCTAAGTGTTATGTGGGATGGCTTGTTACACTTTATTTGAAATAATTTCCTGCCACAAATAATCGATCCTATAAATAGTGCAACAGCAGAGAAATAATGAGAATCAGTAGTTTTATTCATGGAAATAAACGACAGAAGTTTGATCCGAGGTGGTCTACTCTTCTTCGGTTTTATTTAGTAGAACATAAAATTCTTATGCGAATAGTTTGAGAATGTAATCGACAAGTTCCTAGGTGATGCGGAAGGCCTTGCTGAGTACGGAACCGGTAAGAGGAGGATTCGCTGCAAACAGAGAATTGGCAATGACCTGAACTCCTGGAAGCTAGTTGCTCAAAGCAGAGATGGCCACTGCATTTTGTTGCCCCACATTCTACTGGAAATGAACAAGTGCCTTTGGAAACACTAACACATCTCCCTTCTCCAATGTCTTGGTGAAGAACTTGTTGTTGGTGTCAATGAAACCCACAAGAAGCTGGCCTTCCAGTAAAATGAGAACTTCGGTGGCTCTTGGGTGTGTGTGAGGAGGATTTATTCCACCCACTGCGAAGTCGATGCGGACCAACGATATTCTGAATGTGTTCAGCCCTAGTATCTGCATTACATTCGCCATGGTTATGTTGGAGCCCACTGCATTGTCTGTATTCCCCACCTGCCCAAGTCCCCCGAAGAAGAAGTCGTCTGCTGAAACTGCCATTGGGTTTTTGCACACGAATCCGTTCACCAAAACTATTCAAATTCAATCAATCTGTTAGTAACTCTTTCTAATGAGCCACTCATATTAATGTTATAATATCACACCCTAATAAGCATATTCCGTATAATGTTATGTTATAATAAGCATATTCTGTATTGTAACTGCCCTGACATTGTTACGGCTAAGGCAGTATGTGAAGCCCAAACGTTTCACCTGCTGCTGTAACCGCCAACTCTTGGACTTCCACATAATGCCATGATAGAATACTGAACAATGTAATAGAAGAAATAATAGAGATTAGAGTTGTTGTACTTAGAGTTGCTGTACTTTGGAACAGAGATTGATTATTGAATAGAGATATCTGCTCTGCTTGAAAGTGGACATAATCCAGAATAGCTGGATGAACCACTATAAACTTGGTGTCTCTGTGTCTTTGTATTTTGATCTTTTCTATTATGTTATGTTTCTTTGTTTTTAATTAGTTTTGGGTCTGCAATTATACATTCAACAATTGGTATCAAAGCTGGTTAAGCTTGTTCAATTTTTTAGAAATTGGTGAGGTTTTGCAGGTGCCATGGATGAAGCAGATAAATGGAAGATTGAGAAGTTTTCAGGGCAGAACTTTGGATTATGGAAAGTATAGATTGAATCTCTGCTTGTCAAGCAAGATTTGCAACCAATGTTACTTGGAAAAGCAAAAGGAAAGGGTTCGATGTCAGATGAAGATTGGGAGAAAGTCGATCAGAAGGCAAAGGCAACGATCATCTTATCTTTATCAAGTATTGTGCTCTTCAATGGTTCGACAGAGAAAACAATGAAAGAGTTGTGGGATAAGTTATCCTAATTATATGAGATAGCTTCAGCATCAAACAAAGTATTCATCATCATGAAATTATATAATTTGAAAATGAAAGAAGGGGGAGTGATCGCGAATCATCTCAATGAGTTCAATATTTTAGTTACTCAGCTGATTTCGGTTGGTATCGCATTAGATGATGAAATAAAGGCAATCTTATTATTATGCTCACTTCCGAACAGCTGGGAAGGAGTTGTAATGGTTGTGAGCACTTCAGTTCCAGCCAAGAGCAAACTAAAATTTGATGATGTCGCACCCACATTACTTAGTGAAGACATGCGAAGAAAGCAACAAGAATCCTCTTTCGATGATGCTCTAACAGTTGTGAGCACAAGCAATAGAGGGAGAAGTCGTGAGAGAGAAAGAAATAACAATAATAATAACGGAAGAGCCAGATCGAGTCATCACTCGAAATCGAGAGGAAGAAATGGAACATGCTGGTTTTGTGGAAAATTTGGGCACACAAAGAAGCAATGCTGGAATTATAAAAGGGCTCAAAATAATGTTATTAATACCGGTGTTAATGCTGCAACTGATGGAGCTTTGGTACTTGCAGCCGGCAACATGGATTCAGATTCATGGATTCTCGATTCTGGTGCCTCTTTTCATGCAACTCCATGTTGGAGTGCTTTCACAAACTACAATGAAGGTATGTTTGGCAAAATTTTTCTTGGGGATAATAAAGAATATGATATAGTGGGAAAAGGGGATATTTTATTAATGCTGAAAAATGGAAGCAAATGGATGTTAAAAGATGTTAGACATGTTCCCACACTCAAACGTAATCTGATTTCTATTAGTCAATTATATACACAAGGCTGCAATGTTAGTTTTGATTTAGCTTCTTGGAAAGTGTCCAAGGGTCAATTGGTTTTAGCAAAAGGGAAGAAAAATGAAAGTTTATACACATTAGAGTGTAATGGTGAAGTGGGAGCAGCCATGACGGCTGCGGATAGCAATGCCAAACTTTGGCATAAGAGGCTCAGTCATATGAGCAAAATAGGTCTTGAAGTTATGCTTTGAAGAGACCAACTTTCGGGTCTAAAATTGGTTGATTTGACATTGTGTGAGCATTGCCTTTATGGAAAACAAAATCACACCAGCTTTGTAAGGACGGGTCATGAGAAGAAATCATCTCCATTGGAGCTCATTCATTTTGACGTTTTTGGTCCTATAGAGGTAACTTCTAGCGGTGGTGCTAATTATTTTGTTACATTTCTTGATGATTGCACTCGCAAAGTTTGGATTTATATGCTGAATAAGAAATCAGAAGTTTTTTCAAGATTTAAAAGCTTTAAGGCTAAGGTGGAAAATCAGATTGGAAGAAAAATAAAATGTCTACTAACGGACAATGGTGGTGAGTTTTGCTCGTCGGAGTTTGATCAATTTTGTGCAGATCACAGTATTCAGAGGATTAAAATAGTCATGTATACACCTCAAGAAAATGGTGCAGCAAAGAGGTTGAATAGAACTATTTTGGAGAGAGCTCAGTGTATGTTGTCTAATGCCGATTTGGGGAAGGAATTCTGGGTAGAGGCATGTAATACAGTGGTTTATCTAATAAACCAAGCTCCTTCTTCATGTCTGGATTTTGATATTCTAGAAGAAAGGTGGGCTGGTAAGAGAATCTCATTTTCTCATTTGCGTATCTTCGGTTGTGATGCTTATGTGCATGTTCCTAAAGAACAGAGAATGAAATTGGATTTTAAATCCAAAAGATGTATATTTTTGGGTTATGGTGAGGATGAATTTGGTTATCATTTATGGGATTCAATCACTAAGAAAGTGATACAGAGTAGGGATGTAGTATTTAATGAGAAATTATTCTCAGGTTTGCACAATCAGAAGTCTAATTTTGATGATTTTATTAAATTTGATTTAGCAGACAATGGCAATAAGATACAGAGAACTACTAGGGTTACATTCCATCCCTCAACAACTGCTATGCCTTCAAGAAATATAAATACATCCCCAATCACTACTCCCATGCCAATTCCAATGCCCACACAGCCCAGCATTGTCTCCCCTCTTCCTGTTCCCCATTTATTTGATGTAACAACGACTACAGAGCAGGATGCTCTCCCCCTTCAGCATTCACCTATGTCCCCTTTTATTGATGTGCACACACATGTTCCAGCTACCGCGTGGGATGCCCAATTCCCACCACAGCCTATTATCTCCACCTTCCAACATGAGGCACAACCGTGGGTTGTTTCTCTGCCATGGGCAGAGCCTACGCAAGAGACTCCCCTCTCCACGTGCTACCAAGATGCTCACCCCACCACCTCTCTTGACAAGGCATACGCTTAGGGAGGTGTGCTCGATCCTCTGGCACATTCTCTGCAGTGAACGCAACCTATGCTATAGTCTTCCACGCGCTCTCTGCCACACCAGCATGAGGAAAGCCCATTCCTACCACATGCACCACATAAGCTATTGAACACACACCCTGCATTAAAAACCACACAAGGAGCTCAGTCCACATCAATACCACCCATGACTGAGAGTAATTCAGAAATAGGGGGTCCTCCATGTGTCACAAGTCAACATGTTGGTCAGACATTTGTCATTCCTCATATAGAGGATGTAAATACAGAGGATGAAAATATAGAGGCTACTGCTATTGCTCAAAATCCAAACATTCAGTTAAGGAGATCAACCAGAGAGAAGAAACGTCCAAAGAAATTTGATGACCATGAATTACTATTTTCTTTGTGCTCTAATCAGGCAGAGCCACAAACTTTTAAATAGGCCTGCTCTGATGTAAATTCAGCATTCTGGTTGGATGCAATGCGAGATGAAATGGAGTCTTTAAACATGAACCAAACCTAGGACTTGGTTTCTCTTCCACCAAATCGTAAGGCTCTGAAGAATAAATGGGTCTATTGCATAAAAGAGGAAGATGAAGGATGCAAGAGATACAAAGCCAGACTGGTAGTGAAGGGCTTCGCTCAACAGAAGGGTATGGATTTCAATGAAATTTTTTCTCCAGTGGTGAAAATGCAGACCATTCGGTTGGTACTTGGCATGGCAGTAGCATGGGACCTCGAGCTTGAGAAACTCGATGTCAAAACAACATTCTTACATGGGGACATTGATGAAGAGCTATATATGGAACAGCCGGAAGGCTTCGTCAAACAAGGGCAGGAGCATTTATTTTGCAGGTTAAAGAGGAGTTTATATGGGCTGAAGCAAGCCCCTCGTCAATGGTATTTAAAGTTTGATAATTTCATGACTCGGCAAGGTTTTACTCATTGCGAATCAGACCCTTGTGTATACTTAAAAAAGACTTCTGACTAGTGAGTTTGTGGTCTTATTATTATATGTTGATGATATGTTGACTGCTGGGAACAGTATGAGAGTCATTCATGAGCTGAAGACACATTTGTCTCTTCATTTTACCATGAAAGATTTAGGGGCAGCGAAGAGGATTCTTGGGATGGATATAATCTGAGATAGAAATAAGAGAGAAATTAAGTTATCTCAAGAAAAATACATCCTTAAAGTTTTAGAGAAATTTAATATGACAAATTCAAAATTGGTTGCCACTCCATGGGCTGATCATTTTCGATTGTCTTCAAAGATGTGTCCTTTTACTCAGGAAGAAAAGCAAGAGATGGCTAGTATTCCTTATTCTTCAGCAGTTGGTAGTTTAATGTATGCCATGGTTAGCACACATCTGGATATTGCCCAAGCAGTGGGAGTTGTGAGTGGTTTTATGAGTAATCCTGGTAAAACTCATTAGCAAGCAGTTCAATGGACTCTTTGGTATTTGCGAGGTACCTCCTCTCACATTTTATGTTTTAACAGTAAGGCCCCTTATATTTGGGGATATGCTAATTCTGATATGGCTGGAGATTTAGATACAAGGTCTACAATAGGCTATGTGTTTACTTTTGCTAGAGCAATGATTAGCTAGACTTCTCAGAAGCAACAAGTGGTTGCTCTTTCCTCCACCGAGGTTAAATACATTGCTCTCGCTGAGGGAGATAAAGAGCTGATATGGTTACAATGATTATTTGGAGAGTTGGGATTTAAACAATCCACATTTACCTTATTTTCTAATAGCAACAACGCCATTCAATTGGCCAAAAATTCAACTTTCCATAATCGCACAAAGCATATTGAGACCAGATTTCATTTCATACGTCATGCTCTTGAACAGGGAAGATTACAGTTAGGGAAGATTGATACAAAGATCAATCTGGCTGATGTGTTCACAAAGGTTGTACCTCGAGAGAAGTTCAAATTTTGTAGAGCTTCTCTCGGCATTGTGACAACATAGCCGTAAGCTTCAAGTGGGGGATATCTCTGAGCAACTTGCCTCGTAGCATTTTTTGGACTTCAAGTGGGAGATTGTAATTGCCCTGACATTGTAATGGCTATGGCAGTATGTGAAGCCCAAATGTTTCACCTTCTTCTGTAACTACCAACTCTTGGACTTCTGCATAATGCCATGATAGAATACTAAACAATGTAATAGAAGAAATAAGAAAGCTTAGAGTTGTTGTACTTTGGAACAGAGATTGATTATTGAATAGAGATATCTGCCCTGCTTGAAAGTGGACGTAATCCAGAATAGCTGGATCAACCACTATAAACTTGGTGTCTCTGTGTCTGTGTATTTTGATCTTTTCTATTCTATTATGTTTCTTTGTTTTTAATTAGTTTTGGGTCTGCAATTATACATTCAACATGTATCATATTATTGTTATAATCTCACACCCCTAATAAGCATATTCTATATAATGTTATGTACTCACCTTTTCTTTCCATGTCTGCAATGTAGAAATCTTGCAAGGGATCAGAATCCACTGCCATTACACTGTTTGTGTAACAACACATCAATAGAACAAGTCCCAGCGTGAAGTAAATCATCCTATTACCCATTATGATAGAAACACAAAGAGAAGGATATGAATGTGTAATTGAATTGTGTATTACAACACCATTACACGCATTATATAGCTGAAATGTTAACTTCTTCTCAAGGACTAATTCATGTTATATGCATATTATAATATGCTTCTCATCTAAAGATCAACTCTCCTGCTACCACAGACACATTCTCACCATTCTTTTACTATCGTTGAAACATTCTATATTGTTCTCCCTGCCATAATAATGCTTATCTTACCTCCTTACTTTAGCAATTTGGAATTGCCAAACACTTTACTTGAGCATTGAGGTTCTTGAAAGGTAACAATATTTTGATTTTCCCCCACCCTCTTAGAATTGGTAAAAGAGGGAAACTGAATGACGTATTACGAAACCCATGACATGCGTTAATATTAAAGGTAATTTTATCTTGAACAACTATGTAGTGGATGTTTTCATGGAGCACTAGTGCATATGCTAATAGGAGTCATCTATTAAAATATATATCAAAAGTTCTATCAACTACATAGTCACATAATTCATGTCAAGGTTGACATAAAATCATTAGCTAGGTGTGTAAAATGGGTTGTAAAACTCAATTCAAGATGAGATTTATTTCATGCAAATTCATTGCATAGAAAAAGCCAAAATTGTGTGTTTATGATAGAGGAGGAATGGTATTGTATTAAAAGAGTGTATGAACTAATGGATAAGAAAAAAACAATATGTATAAAAGAACCCATGAAGTCAAAATTCCATGCAAAGCTCAAAAGATAAGTAGAAGTAAAAAATGATGCATAGAGTACAAAATCAGGTCATAATAAATGTTTATGTGGTACCTTCTTTAAATGTGAACAATTAGTTTGACACATGTTTGAGTGTCCAAATATAACACGAGAGTAATATTTTGGAAGAAAAAAAGTACGTGTAAGAAAAATGTGTGACGATATGTAGAATAGAAACCATTATCGTAGAGAGTTTACACAATGCTTAATCACGTGTAAAGTTATGTGAAATCCTTGAGGAGAATACATTATGGTTCATGAAGAACGTATTCCACTCTAAATGTAATTGAAGGGTAATTATTGCTAGATTATACTTCATGGATTTATCATAGAAAAACTAGTGTCTCTGAGCATGATTTTGAAATTTGAATTCAAAATTATTACATACCCAACTATAAATAGTTTCTTAGTAAAAAGAGGTTTAATTTAGCTCATGTAAAAGATGTATTGTTAATTATTTCAACACATGTTAGATTGACTAAATATGTCATGCGAAAATTATTATGCAAATAAACAAATACAAGATCTTATATATAAAGTTTAATCATGTGCATAGTTATGCTAAATCCTTGAAGAGAATAAGTATGGATGAGGAAGAGCATATTCCACATTTACTACAACTCAAGAAGAACTAATATCAGCCTAATGCTATATAAATAGTGATTTTGGTAAATAGGGCTCGACTTCATTCATGTAAAATAAGAATCACTAAATTGAATTTGATATTGAAAGATATGTCATGAACAAAGTACAATATTATTTGATACTAGGATATGTGCATGTTTTCACAATCCAATAGAAATTTGTGTTGTAATACTTAATGTACAATAGAAGGAAGAAAAATATCACCAAAATCAAGGATATATAATTTTTTTTTGAATGTCGATATTGAAGATCAACAAAAATTGTGTGTAGGAACTTGCATTATGTCTATACCTTTGTTGTTAAAAGTACACAAAATGAAAAAATAAAAATAGAGCTATGGAATTATAATTTTTCTCAATAATTATAATTATGAGTAGTTCAGAGCCTCTCAGAACATATGGATATGATTATAACTTTAAATGTGTCATAAAAGGTACTGCATAAAATTATTTAAAAAATAACATAATTAAATTAACATTTTGAAAACATTACTAAACCCCAGTTAAATTTGCTTGAGTTCATATTCAAATTTGATACTATGAAGCAAGTTATCAAATGGGATCATGCGAGTAGTATTCATTCTTTATAGGAAAATTAGGGCATTTCACTTCTAAATGTTGTAGCTATGAAGGAGAATTTATTTGTGTTTCTAAAGACCATCCATCATTTCAAAACTCCTCTCTAAAGCATGAAGCCATTCATAAACCTAATGTCCATGACCGTGAGGTTAAATTTTTTTTAGAAGTTAGCCTAGAGAAAGGTAAGAAACACCAAGAAAAGAAATCAATTGAGAAATCTACTCCAAATACTTAACAAGATACCGAAAGAGGGGATGTAAGGAGGAATAAGGATTCAAAAAATAATATGGATAATGTTAAAGTAGTTTATTCACTGGGAACTAATGACGACATAGAAAATCCACCTATAGACTACAAAATTTAAATACCAATGGATCCCCAACAAGATATGAAGGAAAATTTTCTATAATAGTCCTATAAAAAAGAAGCTTTGACATTAATCATTAGCTCTATTTTACCACTCTCCTTCTACCACTGAATTCAAGATTTGATTTATTTCATGTAAATTCATTGCATAGAAAAAGCCAAAATTGTGTGTTTATAAAAGAGGAGGAATGGTATTGTAATAATAGAGTGTATGAACTAATGCATAAGAAAAAAAAAACTATATGTATATAAGAACCGATGAAGTCAAAAATTCCATGCAAAGCTCAAAAGATAAGTAGAGATAAACAATGATGCATGGAGTACAAACTTGGATCATAATAAATGTTTATGTGGTACCTTATTTACATGTGAACAATTAGTTTAACACATGTTTGAGTGTCCAAATATAACATGAGAGAAATATTGTGCAAGGAAAAATGTACATGTGTAAGATAAATGTCTGATGATATCTAGAATAGAAACCATTATCATAAAGTTTACATAATGCTTAATCATGTACAAATTTATATGAAATCCTTGAAGAAAATAAGGTATCATGGATGAAGAGCATATTCCACTCTAAATGAAATTCAAGGGTAATTATTGTTGGATGATACTTGGTGGATTTAGCATAGACAAACAAGTGTCTATGAGCATGATTTTGAAACTAGAATTAAAAATTATTACATACCCAATGCTATAAGTAGTTTCTTAGTAAAAGGAGCTCTAATTTAGCTCTTGTAAAAGGAATATTATTAATTTTAAAAATGTGTTAGATTGTCTGACTATGTAAAGAGAAAATTATTATGCAAATAAACATATACAAGTTCCTATATAAAGTTTAATAATGTGCATAGTTATGATAAAGCCTTGAAGATAATAATAATGGATGTGGAAGAGCATATTCCACATTATGTGCAATTAAAGAGGAACTATTTCAATATGATACTTGTTGGAGTTCTTATAGAATAAGATGCATGTTCGATAAAAGATAATTTAAAATTAGAGCTAACAATTGTTATCAACCCAATGCTATAAATAGTGTCTTTGTTAGATATGGCTCGAATTAGTTGATGTAAAATGAGAATTGATAAATTGAATTCTATATTGAAAGATACATCATGAACAAAGTGAAATGTTATGTGATACTAAGATATGTTCATTTTTTCACAATCTCATATAGAAATTGTTGTTATAAAACTTAATGTATAGTAGAAGGGAGAAAAATATCACCACCATCAAGGATATAAATTTTTTTTTGAATGTTGACATTGAAGTTCAAAGAAAATTTTATGTAGGAACTTGCATTATTTATATATGTATATTGATAAAAGTAGAAAAAATGAAGAAATAAAAATAGAGCTATACAATTCTAATTTTTTAAAATATAATATAATTATGAGTAGTTCATAGCCTCTCATAATATATGGATATGATTATGTAGACTATGATTTTGAACCTGTTACCTGTCTTGAAAGGATGAAATATTCAAACATTAGACTAATCTAACATGTTCATGAACTAAAAACAGCATAAGACATGAAAACAAAACCAAAGCCACCTCAAGATTGTTGCTAAAAACAAGTGCTATAGAGCAAATGTTTGATTTGCTTCAATTAGAGGGATGTGGGTGTGCTCTCAAATGCATGGAGAGGGATTTATGGTGATGCATAAATGATCAGAAAAGCTTGAAATATGAACTAAGATTAATCCATTAAGCTATTCTAAGATGTGTTAGAAAACATGAAAAACATGAAGAAATCTAAAAATTAAGATGTATGCTAAGATGATCTAGCTAAAAATGCTCATGATAACAATGCATAAATGATAAAAACTAAGCTAATAATTTGCTCTTGGAAGGAGGAGTATTTATAGGATTTCCTAAGGGCTTGGGTTAGGAGGATAGGTTAGAGTTTGGGGTAAGGTTAGGGGTTGAGTCAAGGGGATAAGGATGAAGATTTTCTAGAAGAGTCTAGGCTTTCTAAAGATAAATATGGAATTTAGGAGATAAATAAAGATTTATTTATCTCAAAAGCTTTAATGAGTTTGAGGCTCATTAGGGGAAGGGTTATCTCCTTGTGACAAGTGTCATAAGGGGATTGGGTTGAAAGATGGGAGGAATGTGCACAATTTGGGAAATGTGCCTAAGGTCAAAGGGTGTAAGAAAGGGGTGAGGGGCTTCTTAAATGCACCATAAATGCATGTAAGAGGGATAAGGAGGCCTTAAATGCCTTTAATGCATGTAAGAGAAGCCTCTAGAAGTTTGTTGACTTTGGGTCAAGCTTAGGAGTTGGCTAACCTTGTTTAGGGAATGTGACAAGGTTAGGGGGAGGATTAGGATTAGGATTAGGGGATTTTAGAATTAGGATAGGTGAAGAGGTTGGGTTGAGAAGTTTCTAGAAGAGTCTAGAGTTTTCCTTGGTTTTATGGAATAAAAGTTTATTCATTCCAAAAGCTTTTGGTTTTGGGAATATTTATTAAAATATATTTAATAAATATGAAAATTTAAATATTTAATCTTAATTAAATATTTAGCCTTGGGATTAGGGTTAGAAAAGATGGGATTAGCCTTTTAATCGAAATTAAGGAGGGATTAGAAGATTCTAGAAGAGGTTAGTGGTCTAAAGGAAATTGGCCAAATTTTGGGCAAAAAATAAATAAATAATTTATTTTGGGATTTTTGGTCAATTTATTAATTAAATAATTAATAAATAAGGAGAATAATGTTTAAATAAGATTTAAAAATTTTTGGGAGGGATTTCTTAATTAAATGTTTTTAATTAAGATAAAGGGATTTAATGACATAAAAATAAATAAATTAATTAAATAATTAATTAATTAACAAATGATGATGTCATTAGGGATTTTTCAAAAAATAAAAATACTTTATTTTCTAAAGGATTTTTAGGTGTCTACATTTTGCCCCTCTTTGATGCGATGCCACAAGTGGCATGGCGTCAAAGACAAGAAAATAAGATGCCCAAGGCTAGAATTTGGAGGAATAAGGGATTGTGCCCCCTCGAGAAAATAACGCAAGGAGTAAACGTTGTGGAATTTTCTCGAAAGGAAATAGAGAAGGAAGGACCTAGGAAGAAGGGGAGATAAATAACCAAGCTTCCAAGAGCAAAGATGAGTGAATGCAAGATGAAATGGAATGCAAAATGCAGGATGCAGCTACATGAGAGATGCAAGATTAATCTATATGATGCAAGATGCAGGGGATTTGGGGAAGCTCCATGCTTTAGATCTTTTAGAGAGCACACCCTAGTTTAATATAGCAATGCTAGAGACCTGCCAAGGATACTAGGATCATGAGGCCTTGTCACCAGTGTTGCATAAGACTGACGCTAAAAAGACACACAGGGTTGCCCCAGCATCACACATGAAACCCGAAGGAGGCATGGTGGAAACGATGCTGAAGAAACCACAAACACACGACTGACTCACAGGCAGAAGCAAAAGATCAAAAGACCTTGCCCCAGATTATCCTCATTCGTAGCGCACCATGATATAAAGGAACATGGTGACTTTGAGTAGAGAACAACGAGAAGCTATAAAAGATTAACAAGACCCAAAGGACAAAATCCAAGGCCAAAATGATAACTCCAAAAGACAACCTTTGCCAAGGAGAGAGATTTGATTTGATTAATGGCGGGAAGATTGGTCTGAACATGTGGAAGGATACATCGACACGGACCTGGTGTGCTTAGTGGAAGATTAAGTCAGACAGGGAGGATACAACTGAGGGGACCCGTGATTAGGCTTAGGTCAGATAAAACAGAAGCATACATCTGTGTGGACCCGATGCTGATGGGGAGAATGTTGTGTTGTTGATTGGAAAATGATGAAGTTCAAAGATGGTCATGATCATCAAGGATAGTCGACAATTGATGTTGTTGAAGTGCGAGGTTGGGGAGGACAAGATTTTTTATCAGATACTGTTGCAGGACTAACAAGGATATGTACAACAAGACAATGACAAGGGATGTCAGACACAAAGGATGGGACCTAAAGACACATATGTACAAATGAGTTTAGGTGGAGACACGACTGACGCTATGGTACAAGACTCAGGATTAGGATGTACAAAGAACCTGGGGATGAAGCTGAAGCTCCAAAGATATGCAGGATGATGCCCCAGTTGGGCTGGAAAGCCAAGACAGACTGATGGAAGATGTGTCCTGAAGTGACATAGATTTGGGAAGGACATATCCCAATGATGAGGATTGGATTGAGATCAAGGCTTGCTACAAGACTAAGGATTTGGATTGGATGGATTAGCTTGATCTTGGATGTTGGATAGCTAGAGGATGTGGAGAGGATTGGAAGATTGCTAGAAGACTGCTATGAATGGTTGGATATAGATGAATGGCATTGGATTGCATGAAAGGTAGCCTATAGCTAGATACCAATGACAAGGGAAGATACCAGGTGATGGAAAGATGGAGGAAATGCTTAGGATGAGGATGATGGAACTGCTAGGAGATTTGGATGGAGGAAGATTTGGATTTGGATGGAGGAATTGCTTAGGAGACTTGGATGACAGATTTGCTTGAGGATTGGATAGAGGAATGCTTGGGGAGATTGGATGGTAGATTTGCTTGAGGATTGAAAGATGGATGCTGGAGGAACTGCTGAGGAATCTGGATAGAGGAATGCTCAAGGATTGGATGGTGGATTTTCTTAAGGATTTGGGAGATGGAAGATTTTGGATAAAAGATAGTCTCCAAGGAATATGTCACCAAGGAATAAGATGCCCCCTGCTTAGGATAGTTCATGTATTTTCAGAGGCATGGGGTATGATTGGATGGAAGAACTGCCAACAAGAGGATGAGGAAGGTAGATGGAAGATAGGATGAATGGATTGGATAGAGGATATGTAGCCAAAAGGTGTGATGGATGCCAAGAAGGTGCCCAAAAGCATGTATACCTGGTAGTCTTTGTTTTGTCATCAAGATCCAAAGGAGGATGAAGGAGGTGAGAGACAAATGGGATGGAGGGGATGTTGGATAAGATGGAAGAAGGGAATGGCCCCCAACTGCAAAAAGGAATTGGGGGGGGCCTACGCATGACACTTGTTTGCCAGGTTTTCACCATGGTACTTGGCCAAGGTGCTTGAATTGCCAAGTTTTCACCATAAGATGAATGTTTGTCTCTTTTCTTTTCTTTTTTGATATTTTTCTCTTGATTTTTTTCCAATTTTTATGGATTTTCTAATTTTTCGCTGATTTTGTGCGAATCTTTCACTGATATGCTAATTGATTTCTGACTTGTTGTTGATTCTCTGATTTGGTACTACCTTCTGATTTGGTGCTGACTTTCTGATTTTGTTGACCTGCTAATTTCTCTGATTTGTCACTGACTTTGTTCACTGATCTTTCTGATGTGCTTGGATGTTGGTACAACTTTGTTAGGATGGAGGAATTTATGCAAAAGCACAGATTGGATGGGGTAGATGGGATATATGGTGGTAGAAATTGTTTGGATGGAAAGATGGAAAGTGATCATGATAGGGAGATGCTGTCAGGACCAACATTGGCACATGTTGTGAGGAAGGTGGATGAAGCGGATAGGATGTGGAAGATAGAGGTGAATGTGATGGAGGATTTACACTAAGAGATTTTGAATCTTTGGGACCCAAAATAGATTTAGGAGATGGAGGAGAAGACTGAATAGCTCGGGGATTAGCAACTTTGGATGCCATTGTGGATGTTTCTTTTAGATGCATTACATCTTTTTGCTTTGGGATCCACATCATTTTTGCTTTAGCTTTGGTGGGCCTTTGTGGCCATTGGTATGCATCAGATTTTGCTTTGGATTCCTTGATTGGATTTTGCTTTGGTTGACCATGTCGTTTAGACTGGACATGACAATCCTTAGATCTGTGTGGATATTTCCTTTTATTCATATTGGATATGGCATCCAAATTGTGGGGAGCATCAGAGTGAATACGAGGAGATGTGTGGGATGGAGGAAATATGGATGGAGAGATGGAAGGAGATTGGTAGATAGGATATGTGGGAAGGTGCCTTTGTTGATCCCGACTAGGGATGCTTGGATTTTGGATGAAAGATTGAGTAGGATAAGATGGGGGATGATATTTTGGGATGTAGGGTCCCAAAATGGATTGGGTATGTAGAGGATATGTGCTGGAAGATTTCGGGACATAGGGACCCAAAATGGATTTGGAGGATGAAGGAGGAATGTGATAGGTTGTCTTTGGTTGTAACGATGGAGGAGGAGGAATGGTGTTGTATGCTTTGGAAGATGTGATGGTGGGTTTGGAAGGAGGCTTGAATTTAGCTTTAGCTGTACCAACATTTATGGAGGAAGTGTCTTCTTCTGATGTGTGACCAATTCCACATAACTTTGGATGTTTCTTGTCTTGGATAGGCTCCAAATTTCCTTGTTCATGGATGCCTAGGCCTTTGCCTTGATAATTCCATTTCTTGAGCATTTTATCCAAACAAGGATATTTCTGACTTGGGGAATATGATAAACATCCAATTTCTGGTTCCCTGATGGAAGACATGGAACTTATTTCTTCTGCTTCAAGTGGGTTACCTCTAACAAATGTAAGTGATCCAAGAGGATAGAATGATGGCAGTGGGACAGTTTGGTTTGAAAGATCCTCAAGAGGAGAGGATAGGATGGTGGGATTTTGACTGGGATTGGGGGATAGTAATGAATCTTCAGATGGAGAAACTAGGAAGATAGGATCTTGGATTGGAGGAATTAGGATTGTAGGATTTTGGATTGGGGGTGATGGAAGCAATAGAACATGTGATGGGGGAAGTGAAGGGATTGGATCTTGATTTTCTTCTGCGAGTATTTCAACATGCTTTTGGGAAAGATCTTGACATGGTAGGATTTGTGTGGATAGAATGCTGGGGGATGCATGGATGGACTCTTCAGATGGGGTGGATGGAAGGATGGGAGATTCTGTAGTTGTGATGTTTGGAAGAAGGAAGAACTTTTCAGATGGTATGGATGAAAGGATGGAAGGTTCTATAACTGTGATGGCAGGAAGAAGGGTGAACTCATGAGGCTCATCAGATATGCTTTGGATGATGCTAGGAAGGGGTGATGTTGGTGGGGATTGGATGAAAACTTCAGATGGAAAGGACTCAATGATGCTAGGAGATGGAAGAGGATCAATGTATGGAAGATAGATGATAGATGGGAGCGATGGATGGGCCTCATCAACGATGGCTTCACATGAAGTTTTGAGATGGTTTGGATCTTCAACTTTAGGAGTGGGATTTGTTGTTGGCTTCCTTGTGAAACTCCTTGGAAAATTTCATGGTGAAGAAGGATTGGAATGTGGAGGAGATGGAGAGCTAGGATAGTTCTCATATGAAGATGGGGCGGAAGATTGTGAACTTTCTTGAGGGGATGATGGTGTAGACGAGGAGTTGGAGGATGGTGGGTTGGGAGAAAGGATTGGAAGACTTGGTTTTTGGTTTTGAGAATGATTTGGATGATAAGTAGATGGAGGGTTCGGATAAAGGATGGGAAGACTAGGATTTTGGATTTGGGAGTGATTTGGAGGATGAGTGGATGGAGGTTTTAGATAAGGGAAGTAGCGTGAAGTGTTTTGAGGGAATGGTGGTGATTGGGATATGACTATAGTAGGAGATGGAGGTATGAAGGATGCATATGGAGGATGTGTAGGTTTAAGATAGGGATAAGGTGTGGATGGATAAGATAATGGATTTGCCTTGCCAAGGACATGAAAGGGAGTGCTAGTGGATAAGCGTGAAGGCATGATAGGATATTTTGGAGGAATGATTGGATGCTGGGGGATGTTTGGAGAAAACTTGCTAAGATTTTCAAAATATGCATCGTGATCTACAAGGCTTTCATCATCTTTGGGATAGGATGGATTGAGGGGAGAGACATAATAACCAAACTCATCATAATAGTTTTGAGACATGCTGACTTATGGATGAGTCGGATAGGAATGAAGGATGAAGATGGATTGGAAGACTAAGACTCAGATTGGGATGACTGACAGGATCATACTAGGATTGGATTTGGCTTAAGATTGGAAGAAGACTGACTCTAGAGGAAGACAGACAAGGGGATGGGGGATGACCAAGATGATGCTGCTAACCTAAGATAGGAGGAAAGGATGATAAGACTGGATTGAATATGACTGGAAGACCATGTTTTGAGATTCTGAAAGCTTTGGACATTTTCTAGATTTTGGGAGGACTTGGACTGACATGGCTATTTTGAGTATCTTTGAACCAAGTTGTAGATCAGTTTGATGTTTTCCAATGGAAAAGGATAGATTTCAACAAAGATTTTGGAAAAGCAATCTCCGCAAGGGACAAAGCAACCTTGTGAGATACAAGTAGGATGACTGACTCTGATAAAGCTTTGAAAAGTGTATGTTTCAACAATGTTTTCATGAAGTTTTTGACTGTCAAGCACTTCAAACAGATCTACCTGAGGAAGGTGAGTATCAAAATCGCTTGCCCATAGCTTGGTATCCTCCAGAAGGGAATACAAATGGTGAGTAATCTTGAGGTGACCCGGTAAACCCCTTGGAATCGGTCCTTGCACAAGGATTTTGATACTTTCAGATGTAGATAGGGTAGCCTCTATTTTATCAGGTTTTTAATAGTTTCATGGAGTCTCCATACCCGGTTATGCTGACCGCCTGTGACTCACTTAAGAGCCTAGCCAACAATGCTGGGGGAGGAATATTTACCTTTCCCCAGACATTTTCATTTGGCACAAGATGCCTGTGGATTAGGAGATATAAGTGAGTACTTTTTGCCTTCACTTTATTTATATACCGGCCGGGGGGGATACCGGTTTGAGGTCGTTCTCCGAGGAGGAAGCACTTTTCTCCCTGGACAGGCCTCGCTAAAAGTAGAACAAGTGAACTTGTCCGAGTCCAAATGTTCTACGTTGCTTACTTTAACAAGGATTATACAAAAAATGTAAAGCTCCTAGATGCACATCAAGCAAGTTCTTCTTTTTTTTTTTTTTCAAATTGATTAAGTGATTGATTAAGTGATGTTTGAAAAAAACCTTTGAAATTGAAGACACAAGTGCTTAAGGTTTGATTTGTTCTTTCTCCAAAAGATAAACGATTTGAGCGATTGCAAGTTCTTTCCTTTGAGCATTCAAGATTGAGTGAGCGTGTTGATTTAGAACTTTGAAAGTGCTTTGTTTTAACCTTAGATCATTCAAGATTGAGTTTGTTTGAACTGAAATACAACAAGGAAGGAATAGGGATTCTTTTCTTTCCAATTTAGATCATTCAAGATTGTGTTTGATTTTCAAAATGAAAATGACACTTTAGGACCTAAGTTCATTCCTTTAGTTTCATTCAAGATTTTGTTTTGACTTTTTTTTTGAGACCCCAAGGCAAAGTTCCTAGATTTAGTTTGATGCATGAATTGGAAAAACATTCAAGACTTTGCCACAAAAAGATGTTAGAATTTCTAGGACTGATTTTCGGAACCCATTTTAGATTTTAAGATGCAAATTTGAGATTCTTTTTAAGTACCCAAAGCTTTCAAGTGTTCCTAATTTTTGCATGAATGCATCTAAAACCTTGATGTTGCAAGGATGCAAATGCTTTGATTAATTTTTCTTATTTATTAGAACAAATTTTGAAAATTTTAGTCCTTAATGCATTCAACAATGATTTGGGGATTCATTTTAAACACTAAACAAGGTGTGTATGATTTTGCTTCCTTAAACATTTTTTTGTTTTGTTTTTTTTTTAGAAAAATTTGCCATGATCCTGCAAGAAGAAGAAGAAGAAGAAGATAGAATAGAAGAAGAATATAGACAAGAAGAGGAAGAAGAATTCAAAGTGCTTCGTCCACCTATAAGCTTGAAAAATTAGAATGTTTGCAAAGAACCCATGAAGTGGCTCCCACTGGGCATGTCAGAATGTAGACTATGATTTTGAACCTGTTACCTATCTTGAAAGGCTGAAACATTCAAGCATTAGACTAATCTAACATGTTCATGAACTAAAAATAGCATAAGACATGAAAACAAAACCAAAGCCACCTCAAGATTGTTGCTAAAAACAAGTGCTATAGAGCAAATGTTTGATTTGCTTCAATTAGAGGGATGTGGGTGTGCTCTCAAATGCATGAAGAGGGATTTATGGTGATGCATAAATGATGAGAAAAGCTTGAAATATGAACTAAGATTAATCCATTAAGCTATTCTAAGATGTGTTAGAAAACATGAAAAACATGAAGAAATCTAACAATTAAGATGTATGCTAAGATGATCTAGCTAAAAATGCTCATGATAACAATGCATAAATGATAAAAACTAAGCTAATAATTTGCTCTTGGAAGGAGGAGTATTTATAGGATTTCCTAAGGGCTTGGGTTAGGAGGATAGGTTAGAGTTTGGGGTAAGGTTAGGGGTTGAGTCAAGGGGATAAGGATGAAGACTTTCTAGAAGAGTCTAGGCTTTCTAAGGATAAATATGGAATTTAGGAGATAAATAAAGATTTATTTATCTCAAAAGCTTTAATGAGTTTGAGGCTCATTAGGGGAAGGGTTATCTCCTTGTGACAAGTGTCATAAGGGGATTGGGTTGAAAGATGGGAGGAATGTGCACAATTTGGGAAATGTGCCTAAGGTCAAAGGGTGTAAGAAAGGGGTGAGGGGCTTCTTAAATGCACCATAAATGCATGTAAGAAGGATAAGGAGGCCTTAAATGCCTTCAATGCATGTAAGAGAAGCCTCTAGAAGTTTGTTGACTTTGGGTCAAGCTTAGGAGTTGGCTAACCTTGTTTAGGGAATGTGACAAGGTTAGGGGGAGGATTAGGATTAGGATTAGGGGATTTTAGGATTAGGATGGGTGAAGAGGTTGGGTTGAGAAGTTTCTAGAAGAGTCTAGAGTTTTCCTTGGTTTTATGGAATAAAAGTTTATTCATTCCAAAAGCTTTTGGTTTTGGGAATATTTATTAAAATATATTTAATAAATATGAAAATTTAAATATTTAATCTTAATTAAATATTTAGCCTTGGGATGAGGGTTAGAAAAGATGGGATTAGCCTTTTAATCGAAATTAAGGAGGGATTAGAAGATTCTAGAAGAGGTTAGTGGTCTAAAGGAAATTGGCCAAATTTTGGGAAAAAAATAAATAAATTATTTATTTTGGGATTTTTGGTCAATTTATTAATTAAATAATTAATAAATAAGGAGAATAATGTTTAAATAAGATTTAAACATTTTTGGGAGGGATTTCTTAATTAAATGTTTTTAATTAAGATAAAGGGATTTAATGACATAAAAATAAATTAATTAATTAAATAAATAATTAATTAACAAATGATGATGTCATCAGGGATTTTTCAAAAAATAAAAATACTTTATTTTCTAAAGGATTTTTAGGTGTCTACAGATTATAACTTTAAATGTGCCATATAAGGTACTACATAAAATTATTTAAAAATTAATGGGTAAATGCATGATAATCTGTCACCTTTTAGGATAACTTGACAGACTTAACCCAGTTGGAATCGGTTGAGCCCTACATGGCTGAGTATGTACATAGGCACCACATGGCACTGAATGGTGCCTACGTGACCTCATTGATTGGGCCGAGTGGTACTCAATCAAGTAGGACTCGATCAAGTCCCAATGGTATTATAAATACTGAAAATAACCAAAGCCCCTCATTTGCACATTGAGGGGCTAAAGAATAGAGGGCATGGAACAAAAGTGAATACTCAGCCAAGTTCCAAGTAGGGGGCCCTATTTTACATTTTTTTTAGTGTTTTTAATTTTTTTTTGTATTTATATATAAAAAATGAAAAAAATTCTCCTTAGCATTATATTTTATAGATTTTTTTCATTTTTACGTAATAAATGTTTGTAGACTACATATTATTGATGTTATTTAAACATATAATTTACACAAAACTTAAAGGTAATCTTAAACATAAACTCAAACGTAAACCCATATAATTTACCCAAAAGTTTGAAACTTAAATGTAAACCTAAAACCTAAAAACATATATAATTTACCAAAAACGTAAACCCAAACCTAAAAACATGTAAATAGCACGTAGTACATGATTATGTCAATAGTCTAATCAGCCCAATGAGATAGTACTAGAACTATAGATACTAGGTCACTATTGATTCGTTGCTCTCTATATTCACCACTAGAAAGACATACATTATTCTTACATACTAGGCCACTCTTGATTCATTGACCACTATATTCATCACTCTAGAAAGATAACTGCTATGTGAATGCACTAGATTTGATTAAGTCAACTAATTTCTAACATATTCATTTAGAAAAGGTACAAATATTCAAGGATTGTCAGTTTAGCATATTTTGAACATATTATGCACAGTGGGATTTTCAAAGGGGTAAATAGGTAGATAGGGAACTTTCTTTCTCTAGTCATCATGGTTTTAGAGAAATTTCAACAATAGAAGGTTGTCATGAAATATGAAAGATAGTCTGCTTCCTATACCTATTTAATGACTTTTAATTATATTGTGAAGTTACACATGACGGACTTAGAGACAGATATAGTTTTCACTGAAATTTGAATTTCTTTGTAGTAAAAGAGAGAGGTGAAAATCTAGTTGATAGAATAAAATCTAATAATGACAAGATTTCACAATAAAAAGTCTTACATACAAGGGATTTTGAGGTATAGGACTTGATAAAAATCCTTAAGAAAACAATTTCACAAAAAAACATGAATATTATTTAAAATCTTGGCTGCATATTCTCTCCATTACAATGTACAAAGGATCTCTTAGTTGCAAAGCATGAGATCCACACACCCATACGATAATTATAAAAATTAGGAAAAATGAGGTATCTTTGTATTATATAAACTCCCAAAATGTATAGATCCATCTCTTTTAAAGTTGATTCCAGTAATTCATTTGGTGGTTATTTACACCAATTTAACTCTTTTATATAGGTTTTTATATCTCTAAATATTTGCAATTTAATGGAAAGGGGGATCACATTCTTTTCTCTATTAATATGGCATCAATATATGGTAAATAAAATCAATATGAAAGGGGGATCATATTCATTTCTTTATTAATATGGAATCCTTAGATGGTAAATGAAATTGAAATATATTGAACTATTTAGATATTTAAATGATTCACAAAATAATCCATTCCTATGGATTAAATCAAATTTTCTACGTTGTCTTCTATTTTAGTCTTGCAAAAACCTATTATGACGGAAATAAATATACCCTCTAGCTAAAAAGAATGAAACCTTGGAGGCGATCCTAAATCAACTAATAATATAGTAAAAAATTCCATGCAAAGCTCAAAAGATAAGTGGAAATAAAAAATGATGCATAGAGTACAAACTAAGGGTCATGATAAATGTTTATGTGGTACCTTATTTACATGTGAATAATTAGTTTGATACGTGTTTGCGTTTCCAAATATAACACAAGAGAAATATTGTGCATGGAAAAAAGTACATGTGTAAGAAAAATGTGTGACGATATGTAGAATAGAAACTATTATCGTAGATTTTACATAATACTTAATCATGTGCAAAGTTATGTGAAATACTTGAAGAAAATAAGGTATGGCTGACAAAGAGAGTATTCCACTCTAAATGCAATTCAAGGGTAATTCTAGCTAGATGATACTTGGTTGATTTACCATACACAAATAAGTGTCTGTGAGCATGATTTTGAAATTAGAATTAAAAACTATTACATTCCCAATACAATAAATAGTTTCTTCGTAAAAGGAGGTTTAATTTAGCTCATGTAAAAGGAGTATTGTTAATTTTTTCAACACATTTTATATTGACTAAATATGTAATGAGAAAATTATTATGAAAATAAACAAATACAAGATCTTATATAAAGTTTAATCATGTGCATAGTTATGTTAAAGCCTTGAAGAGAATAAGTATCGATGAGAAAGAGAATATTCCACATTAAGTGAAACTCAAGAAGAACTATTTCAGTATGATACTTGGTGGAGTTCTTATAGAATAAGATGCCTCTTGGAAAAAAAAGTTTAAAATTAAAGTAAAAAATTATTATCGACCCAATGCTATAAATAGTGTCTTTGTTAAATATGACTGGACTTAGTTGATGTGGAATGTAATGAGATAATAAGATATATGCATATTTTTCACAATCAAATATAAATATGTATTGTAACACTTTAAGTACAATATAAGTTAGAAAAATATGACCACCATCAAGGATATATATTTTTTTTGAATGTCAATGTTCAAGGTCAGAAAAAATTGTATGTAGGAACTTTCATTATTGTTATAGGTATATTGTTAAAAGTAGAGAAAATGAAAAAATTAAAATAGAGCTATACAACTCTAATTTTACTAAATGTATTATAACTATGAGATGATAATGCAAGTGATCAAATGGGATGATGAGAATAGGATTGATTCTTTATAGGAAAAATTAGGGAATTTCACTTCTAAATGTTGTAGCCATGAAGGAGAATTTATTTGTGTTTGTGGAGATCATTCATCATTTAAAAATTTCTCTATAAAGAATGAAGCCATCATAAACGTAATGTACCTAATCATGAGGTTTATTTTCTTAGAAGTTATCTTAGAGAAAGGTAAGAAACACCAAGAAAAGAAATCAATTGATAAATCGACTTCAAATACTATATGAGATACTGAAAGAGGGGATGTAAGGAGGAATAAGGATTCAAAAAATAATATGGATAAGGTTAAAGTAGGTT
This sequence comes from Chamaecyparis obtusa, assembly GCA_027943335.1. Classification (NCBI taxonomy): domain Eukaryota; kingdom Viridiplantae; phylum Streptophyta; class Pinopsida; order Cupressales; family Cupressaceae; genus Chamaecyparis; species Chamaecyparis obtusa. The sequence goes on from BSBK01010063.1 coordinate 28,767, forward strand.
ACTCACTCATAACTAATAAGGATATACAATATCCACCTATGGGTAATGAAATTTCAATACCAGTGGATCCCCAACAAGCTATGGAGGAAGATTTTCCTCAATAATCCTATGAAAAAGGAGCTTCATTAATCATTAACTCTATTTTACCACTCTCCTTTTCAAGAGTTGAACAAGTTTCAATAATATGATTCAACATAGGACATCGAATTGTAAACATCAGACATCTCTCCTGAACTGTATTTGTCAACCAAGCTGACTAAAATTAACCAGAAGAAGGAGAATTTTGAACAAATGGTTGAAGACTTACTGTTAAAAGTTGTAGAAAAGAAAATATATGATATTGTAGAGGAATTTTTTGAAGCATGCTCCCCTTAATATAACAAACACATAAAAGAAACAAAGAAACAACAACAATTTGCAAGAATAGAAAATGGGCTTCTTATTATCTCCACAAATGTGGAATTACAAAATTTTAGAATTACAATATGCAAAGCCACATGGGCATTTTCCCTTACAATATTCTATAGGACAAAGCCTCGAATCATTACCCATATCTACCTTGAACTGCCATAGACATCACTACAGACCTTTCTTATATAGGAAAATTTCCACTGCCTGAGAAGGTTCTAGAAATTTAGCCCTTAAGGAAGACTACACATAGAATTATTTTATTTTTATTTCATTTTACAAAGGGTCAGCTCCAAATTAATACAAAATATGTTTTTAGGTAGCCCAATTTCCAGATGCCACAACTTTTTAACCATAGCTTCATTTTTATATTATAACCACTTTTCAGAAATGATAGGACTTGATCTACAGTGCCTGACTCACACAAGCTCCATCCAGCTGGAGCTCGATCGTGATCTAGAGCCTCTAAGGCCTTCAAAATTGAGCTCAAATATTTCATACCCAAAAACCTCAATAACTTCACTTTACAGATGATATGACAATGAAACTTAACTGGTAGGCTAAAATGACTAAGATGAACCTCCACCTGTGAAATCAAAACATTTTGAGATCGTATGACTAACTTACTAAAAATAGTAAGTTTCCATAAATAGAAGCTCTACACAAGATAGCCCTTATTGAAAAGAAAATGGAAATATTTTTGGGTGATGCAAGATTGCTCTTACATTCAAGATGTTGCTGCATTAGACACCAGGGGTAAATTGAGAAGTGACCCTGTCACGACTCATGTGTGAAGAGGAAAACCAAGATAGTTAACCTCCTCCTTTTTTAGCCATGATGAATCTTCAATAGGTCATCCTTTCCATTTGACCAAATATTCTTCATATATCATGTTCCTTGTGCTTCTACCAACATGACTATCCAATATGTCCTCAATCTCCTTGATAGCTAAACTAGTTGCTGGAATACTCCATTGCGCTTCTGTGACCTCATCTTCAACATCCCCTTCATGATACTCTATCAGATCTAAAATGTTAAATACTAGTAAAATATTTAGCTCAGTAGGCAACTTGACCTCATAGGCATTTCCTAAATCATGCTTCTTCAGTATCTTACATGGCCTAAACTTCTTCATTTTTAGCTTGTTATATGTACCAACTAGAAATCGCTCCTTTTACAAATGAACCATGACTCCATCCCCAACCTGAAATTCTTTATACCTCCTTTTCTCATCTGCCTTAGCCTTATACTATGCATTCATCTTGGTAATGTGCTTCCTCCCTTCCTCATGTATGTTCTTTAAATGTTTTGCAAAATCCTTAGCTTCATCATTTACTTATTTCTCCTTTATCTATCTTTCTCAACTCAGATGCATTTCTGGGACTACTTCCATATACAATCTGGAATGGTGATTTACCAGTGCTCCTGTTGAAAGAATTATTGTATGCAAATTCTACCTATGGTAAAATAAAATCCCATCCTGTTAGCTTATCTCCAACCAAAGCTCTGATACCACTTGATGAAGGGTGCTCCCCTTAATACAACAAAAAAATAATAGAAAGAAAGAAACAACAACAATTTGCAAGAACATAAAATGGGCTTCTTATTATCTACACAAATGTGGAATTACATATTTCAAAATTACAATATGCAAAGCCACATGGGCATTTTTCCTTACAATATTTTGTAGGACAAAGCCTCAAATCATTACCCAGATCTACTCAAAACTTCCCTAGACATCACTATAGACCTTTCTTATATAGGTAAATTTCCCAAAGTCCTATTCACCACCTATGTTTGTCCATTAGTCTGTGGATGATATGATGAATTGAACTTCAAATCTATCTTTAATTTCTTCCACAATGTCTGCAAGAAATATCCAACAAACTTAGTGTCCTGATCTGAAATGATACTCTTTGGCAACCCATGTAGTCTCACCACTTCTTTAAAAAACAATTATGCTACATGACCTATATCATTAGTCTTCTTGCAGGGAATGAAATGTTCCATCTTTGAAAATCTTTCAACCACCACAAAAAATGAATCATTTCCTCGGTGAGTCTTTGGTAAACCAAGAACAAAGTCCATACTGACATCCTCCCAAGGCTTTTCTGGTAAAGGTAATGGCTGATAAAACCCTGTATTCTTCCTTAATCCCTTTTCCATCTGACATACTCTGCAACTCTCTACAAACTTCTTGACATCTTGTTGCAACTGTGGTCAGTAATAATTCTCACTAACCAAAGAAAGGGTTTTATCATGATCAAAATGTCCATCCAACCCTCCACTATGCTTCTCCTTGATGAGATTCTCCCTCATAGAAATTTGTGTAATGCACAACTGACTCCCTCTGGATAACATATCATATCGAGTGATGAAATCCAACCACTTTGTTCTGTCTAGAGTAATAGGTTCTTTACAAGCTTTCCAAGCTTCACCAAAATTAGGATCCTCTAGATACAAACTCTTGAGTTCTTTGAACCCAACCACTTCAATCTGCATCTCTATCAGCAAAATTTGTCTTCTGCTTAGAGCATCTACAACCCTATTAGACTTTCCACTCTTGTATTTCAAAACAAATGTATAAATTTTACAAAAACTCAACCCATTTCAAATGCCTTTGATTCAACTTTCCTTGACTATTCAAACATTGTAAAGCTTGATGATCAGTATACAAAAAAAACTCTTTAGGAAGAAAATAGTGTCTCCACTTCTTCAATACCTAAACTATAGCATAAAATTCCTAATCATAAACAAAATATTTTCTCTTGGCATCATTTAACTTCTCACTGAAATAAGAAACAGGTTTATCTTCTTGGCTCATAACAACTCCTATTGCAGTACCACTAGCATCATAGTCTACTTGAAACACCTTATTAAAATCTAGAAGTGCTAAAATAGGTTGTTCTGTAAATTTTTGTTTCAACAGTTTAAAACTCTTATCTTCCCTAGTAGTCCACTTAAACTCTTTTCTATCCTCTCTCATTGTTTCAGTCAAGGATCCACAAATACTACTAAAAATCCTGATAATTTTTTTTGTAAAAGCTAGCCAAACCATGAAAAGATCTTACCTAACTAGTACTCCTTGGGGTAGGCCATTCAAGGATAGCCTACACTTTCTCTGGGTCTATTTTTAGACCTTTTGTTGAAACTACAAATCCCAGATACACTAACTCATTCTTCACAAAACTGCACTTCTTCAAATTAATCAACAATTTATCTTCCCTCAACTTCTCAAACACCCTACAAATATGCATTGTATGCTCCTCCAATGTCTTACTAAAGATCAAAATATCATCTAGGTAAAAAATGACAAATGTACCCAAAAATATTTCAAAACCTCATTCTTAAGCCCCATGAAAGTGTTCGGTGCATTGGTTAGCCCAAAAGGCATGACTAACCACTCATGTAATCCTTCCTTTGTCTTGAAAGTGGTCTTACATTCATCTCCTTCTCTGATCTGAATCTGGTGATATCCACTCTTTAGATCTCTCTTTGAGAAATACAAAGATCCACTCAAACAGTCCATAATATCATCCATTCATGGAAATGGAAACCTATACTTGATTGTGATCTTATTTATAGCCCTAGAATCTGTACACATCCTCCATTCTTCATTCTTTTTCAGTGCTAATATTGCTGCTACAACACATGGACTCAGGCTCTCTCGAATCAACCCCTTCTATAACTATGTACTAGAAAAAGTACCTTCATAGGGTTAGTATCATCAATAATTCAAATAACAACTAAAATGCCACAAATCGCAATCTAGTTAAGGAAAGAATTGATGGTTAAGCACTCTATGGATCTTTATTTAGGGATGCTAATGTAAAGTTCTCAACAAGCCTCCATTAGTGACAATCCTAAAATGAGAATGAATGATAAAAAAAACTAATAGTTCAATTCCAAAGTGAAATTAAGCCTAATTAACTCTAAATTTGATTTTCTATCTATAAATTGCAAGAGGTTTGATGTTATTCTCAGATTTGTGGATGATTAATGAGTGAATTATGCCTTGCTTTTATAGATTTTGGCAAGGTTAGGGGGTTTAGTTGAGTTTTTTGGTTAGAAATCTCATCTTTTGTTTTTTTCCCTAAATTTATGGATGATTTTGAAAAATTTGTAGTCTTTAGGGTTTGCTAGGTCTAATTGCCTTTGAAAAATCATAAAAACCCTAGTTTTGGTAATTAGCGTTCTAATTCTCTGTTACTTTTTCGGATGACTTAAGTCTCTAATTTGCATGTGCACTTCTATTTTCCTCTTAGTCGATGAGTCTCCTTAAGGTTCAAGAATATTCCTTTTTGTTTTGCGATTGCCCGAAAGCCTTTGTCGCCCGATCTCATGAGTCTATTGGAATATTCCTTAGCATTTAATGACTTGGCTTTTCCCCTTTAGCCTCTAGATCTCACAATGATAGTCTTGAGATTTGGCGACTACTATATTTGATTTGTCACTAAAGGACTATAGTCGCATTGTCTCTAAATTGGTTTTTCCTATGGTCGGGAGATCTCTCAATGATTTATCTAAGCAGCCTTTTATTCAGCGATCACGAGTTCCCTTTTTGGTTGCTAAATCTCGAGATGGAACAATGATCTTCCTTGGTATTTGTCTCAAGATCTCTTAATAATATGGTGGTTTGTCTCTTTGTTCAGCGATTGTGAGTTCTATTGGTCATGTGATCTCCTGATGTTGGTGGCTATCTCTGTAGTGGTTAGTTATTCTGTGACGCAGTCATCGCTAGATCTCTGAATGTGGCGGTTAGGTGACAAAGGATTGTTAGATTTATTGAGAACCATCAATGATTTTTGATTGTGTGGATGGTGCTTGATCTCCATTCTTAACCCTAAGTGAAGAAGTCTTCTTGCAACTTGGAGAATGCCTCAGTCGTCTGATCTCAGGGTTAAACCCTGGTTAAGTAAAAGAATAAGATTTAGCGAGAAGTCTTTGTTACCAAGTCTCCAGATGTGCCTGAGGTCAAGTGAGGGTTAATGAAGTGGTTAGGACCTGGTGGTTATATTTGTTTTCAGTGATTTAGTGACTGTGTGGTCATGTGATCTCAAGTTCCTGATAGTTAAGTGGTAAGCTTTCAGTGATTCAATGACAGTTTTCTCGGGGTCGCGGGATCAGCCAATTAGTTATAAAATCTTCTTACGACTTAATTTGGACCACTGGATGAATTGAAGGGTGAGATTGACGGTGGTCACGTTATCTCAAGAAGGAAGTCAAATAGTTAAAACTTTATGAGATTATTAGACTTCAGGTTTGTCGCCAGATCTCCAAGTCGGGTGATTGCTGAAAGTTTTCAGAGACAAATATATTGCCACAACTATAGTTCTCTAACTATAGTCGCTAGTTCTCAGAATACAATAAATTAAATGTATCACTTCCTTCAGTCACTAGATATCCAAATGGCCGAGTCACCCGATCTCAGAATGAATTTTGAAAAGTCAAAAGTGTTCCACGACTACGAGATTTCCTCTTAGTCGACAGATCTCAGAATACCTTTCTAGAGCACCAAATTTGTAAAATGATTATTGTAGCATTTTCTTTAGTCACCAGATCATGGAATGTTCAAATTTAAAATTTTCTCAGCTACGGCTAGTATTTTGAAACCCTTTGCGTGCCAAAGTAATGGCGGAAGTGACCTTTTGCTGGCTAGGAATGACAGATGAGGAGGTGGCAGCAAAATTGAAAAAGATCAATGATGAAAAAAATGAGGTAGTATTGCAGGCCCTTCTAAGTTTTTTGCAGCATAGATTGAACACAATCAAGGATAAATTTGACCTAGTTTATAATGCTTATGGAAAATTGCCAGAATTGTAGAAGGAGGTCAACAGTTATGTGCAAATTTTGAGTGAGTTTCATACATTATGGTCTGTCAGGGCACCACTTTTTGAGAGATTGATTTTTTCTCAATCTATGGGGAGTGACATACCAGAGACAGTTGTAGGAGTTGGTGAGGAGATTGACAGAATTAAAGCCATTTTACCTCTTTTCAAGGGTAAGGCAAATTTGATTGAGGCTAAGATAGCCATGCTCAAATTTTGTACCAATAGATTCATCCCCTCAATTTTGAGTAAAGATGGAACAATAAAGAGCCTTGATAATTGGAGATCGGATGTTGATCTTCTACTTCCTAGGAAAGAGGCATTTTTAGGTGAGAGTAATAATATTGATTTAGAGAGCTTTAATAAGGCCTTGGATGAAGCCATCAAAGTAGAGGTTGACCTCACCAAGTTTGTGTTAGATGTCAAGGCAATTACGGATGCTAGATGGGAGAGACAAAAATCCCAACTACGACTTGTCCAAGGTTTTAATTGGCCGTCAGAGGAACAAGTAACTGCATGGGATGAAAAGACAAAGCCCAAAAAGGCTAGATCTACTGTAGTTGATTTGGATATTTTGGATGAAGATTGAAAAGGACATTTGACACACTAGACACTTGATCCAAGGAATACAAGATTGATAAGCTATAATTCAAGAATGGTGTAGGTTAGCCTAAAATGGTGGTCACCATGTCTCATTGAAATCAAGGAGCTATCATAAATATTTACAGTTGAGGGTGTTAGTTCTTGAGCGGCCAAAGATGTACAATAATGTGAGATAGTCCTGTCCTGTCACCACCTGCGGGTTGGTTGTACATTTTGTTGTTTTTTTATGTTTTAATAGGAGTTAGGTTTTCCAACCACCCGAAGCTTGTTGCATTCCCATTAATGAGAGAATTCCAAGGTGCTTGTGAAAAGGCTATATAGAGTTGAAAGCTCATTTTGTAAAGGGTTGGTAGAAAAAGGAGAGAGATTGAAAGATATAGAATATAGAACCGGATTGCTTATAAGCAAATCACCAAGCTTTGTGTCTGGTCTTCTGAGTAATGGAATTGTGAATGTAAGTGGTAATTTGATTTTAATACAAATACACTGCAACTTCTACCATATATTGTTGTTGTCTCTTTGCTTATGTATTTTACTCTTGTATGTTTTTAATGTTAGGCATTTGAAATATACCAAGTTGTAAGGCAACCAACTTGACTATTTTATGAGTTTCTTTCAAGGAAAGAATTAAATGTTCTTATATTTCATCTTGAAGAGTAAATATATTTGTATGGATCTTTGATGATAACAATATTTGGTTAACATAATAGTTTGTAAGGCAACCTATTTGGAGTTTTGGTAGTGTGTAAGGCACACTGTAGTGTTTCTTTTAGGGTCTACTTGTTGACTTACATTGTGACTCTATTGCACTTAGAATTAGGTACTATTTTGGTATTTGTTTCTCACAAGTTGTATCTTTCATCGATCTCAAAGAAAAGTTGAAACATTCACATTATTCATCAATACCTTTCTATTTTTATGTTCATTGCACTTGATAGATTGGACTGTGCCCAAGGCATTTAGTTCATATTTCCTGATTCTGCAAAGAGAGAATCATATTAGGTTGTCCCTCCTAAAAAGGAAGAAGGATGAGAATCCTTAAAGCACTGATTATTGCTTCACTAATGGTCACACTTTGTCTAGTTAAAGCTTGCATTAAAGTGATTATAGTCATATGAAAAGTGTTCTATAAGTCTATGCATTAAGAAGATTAGAAGCTGATCAGTGTCCACTCATAAGAATACTGCAAAGATAGTCATCATTAAAAGGTAATACCTACCTGAGTCTGTGGAGCTCCAAAATGAAGGAGGATCTTATCTAATCCTCAACAATTAGGTCTTTCTCTTGTGGGAATTAGTCTCAAGAAAAACAAGTTCGAGCACCATTTTATGTCCTACAAGAAAAATCCCTAACAGAGTTGATCAAGGTTAGGTGAGTGTTGATTCCATGGTTCCACCTTTGGAGACCATTTAAATATTTTATCCTCAAAGCTTGGGATAAGAAGATAAAATGAGTGTACAAGATGCATCCTCCAAGTGAGTGATTGAGACTCAATTTAGGCTTGATCCATGTGAGCTTGGTCCTCAATTCCTATTGGTTGGTTGATTTTCCTCCCATTTGGTGGTTGAGAGAAAATAGGAATTAATTAATTTAATTAATTTAATTTTTTTAGCCATGTGTACCCCTTAAATGGATTGATTTGATTTAATTTTAACTATGTAATTAATTAGATTAATTATACAATTTATTGATTAATCATGTTTTATTAGGTTTAAATCGATTTAATGGATTTTGATTTTCAATTAAATTTGGATTAAGGTTTAATTGCAATTTATCTTTGATTTTGACTTGATTTGATTTAATTATATTTAATTGCATTGATTTTTGCCTTGATTTCTCACATAAATGATCTTGTCCAAATTTGTATGATTACAAATGCCCCTCTTTGAGTTGACATGCGCAGTGTGTCGATTCAAAGAATGTCCTGATTCAACTGATATAGGGTCCTGATTCCGTTCATGGTCTATTTCAATGTCTGATATAAGATGCAGATTTTGATGAAGTTTGATTGAATTTGATGTCCTGATGGTTGATTTGATGATAGTTTACTGATATGGTACCTGGTTTGATCTGATTCGATGTTTGATGCCCCTTTCGATTGATAAGAGAAATTTTTTTTGATAAATGATTACGCTTTGATTTGATGGTCATGCCCCTGATTTGATGATACTGATGTGGTTCCTAATTATCCAAATGTATTCCCCCTCGAAAATGAAATGAAATTTTATCATTGTTTGAAAAAGTTGACGGTTTAGGTCATTTTGCGTTGATTAGGTCAATTTATAATGAATTTTGATTTCATTTCTAAAAATGAATTTGTGCTCATGTGATGACAAATGCCCCTAATTTGGCTGATTTGATGAAAAATTTGGGTCCCTGGTCATTTTTTGGTCAAAGATGCCCTTTTTAGGTCAAAATGGCCTATATATAGGGGTAAAAAGTCAATTTTACTATTAATTTTCACTTTCTTAGTTGACTTTTCTCTCTGACTCCTCTGAGTTGATTACAATGGTTATCCTGATCTGAGAGAATAGATTTGAGCATGGGTGATGATATCATCGGCTGTTGACCTATGGACCTCTAGTAAGTGCCTAATCCACTTAGTTTTCAATTTAATGCATTTAAATTCAAGAAAATTGATTTTTTTCTGTAAAAACCCTCTTTTTTTGCATTTTTTAATCCAAATAGCACTTTTAATCATTTCTTTAGCACATTTACACTTCTTTTTGCACTTCTACACTTTTAAATAGCACTTCCACAAGGTTAAATAATGTGTTTACACATTGAAACTAGGGCTCTTCTCATTTTCATTTTTTTCTTTAGCATGTATAAACTCTTTTGTGATTTTGATGTTTTTAATAGCACATTATTTAGTGCTTTTCCAATTTTTTAGCGCTTTCACCTTAGAACATCGCTTTTAATTTTTTAGATAGCACTTTTAATCTTTTAAGTTGCACTTTTTCTTTTTAGCGCTTTTAAACATTAAAATAGTGCTTTTACCCTATTAGGAAATAAATGCAAATGACTTAGTCAGTTTTCTAAACCATTCATTATCCTCGATCAATTGATTGGCTTAGGTAAGAAACTTGATTTGGTAGCAAGTCATAGGATGTCAGTTTGAATCAATTTAGTTTGAATGTTTGATTGTCAATCTAGATTTAGATGATGGGTGATGATAAATTTTTCGTCCTCTCTGAATAGAATCAAAAAATTTGATTTTGGTTTGATATTTTTTAAATGTTTGATTGACTTAGGATGATTCAAAAAAATAATTGATTTCAAAACTGATGTGATTTAACTTTCTTTTTGCAAGCCGTGGTTACATCACTAGTCATTTGAGGCTTATATCCTTTACCATTCAGCATGATCGACAATCTGAACACCCTAAATCATCGACACATAGGAAAATGTAGGATTTCCCTCTTCCTTCTCCTACCTCAATTTTGAGTGAATCGAGGGTTGATCATAGCTAGGGCAGAGAGATGGCACTCTGACCATAATACCTTCCACTTGTTGATGGGGGAGATCACCATCACTCTTGAGGATGTATACCGCAGCCTCTGCATCCCTACTCATGGGGTGCTTGGTTTCTATGACCAGGTCTATGATGGCACAACATGTTAGAGGGTGTTCCAAGACCCTACGATCGGTGATGACCATATCTAGTGGTCCCGATTTCATTCATTTCTAGTTTTTCTAGCTATTTTGGGTGCACTGATTGGAGGCTTCCTCATGCCTAATCACTAAGGACATGGATTTTTTTTTAGTTGGGGACCTATTCTTATGGACCTGATGGCTCAGCCCTGATGATTTGATTAGGGTTCCTACATTCTAGTGCAACTTTACCATGAGTTGCACACAGTGGTTTATAGGCATTCCTCCACTCTCTCTATGGGAGCTATTTTATTACAGTTATGGACATGGGAGTACCTCCTAGTGACTAGGGCCATTACAGTTCATCATCATGATCCTAGGTGGTCAGTTTCCTAGATGTATGAGGGCATGGTGGTGTAGGCCCACATGGGAAAGTTAAATTATTAGTGTCACATGATCGATGATATGGATCAGATCATCTAGAAACCATACATTGGATGTGAGGTGTGGTCTAAGGATGCTACAGAGCTTCCATTTATGTGCTTCCCCCAATGGATGATAGGCCACACTCCACGCATTTTTGAGAGATTTTGTTTCCAGCAAGTCCTACAACAATATGGTCATACACAGGGTATGCCACAAGGTGTTACTATGTATGTCCGTGTGCAGGTTGAGAGATCGCTATGGATTGTGTGGTTTATTTCAAGCTAGCTTGTTAGGAGGGACGGGACCTAGGTCACTTACTATGGGATATGAGAGATCATGTGATTGATGCACTCATGACTGATGAGTACACATATTGGTTCGCTCAGAACCCTTTTTCAAGGTTTACTAATCCAGCTAAGACGATACCTAGGATTGATGAGGAGTTAAATGATGATGGTGGGGATGGAGATGATGGTGGGGATGGAGGTAGGGGTGGTAGGAGATGGGCTCATCAGAGATGATTGGGTCATCAGGTAGGTAGAGCAAGTAGAGTTTCAATTCCAGTTATTGTTGCTGCTCCCATTCTTCCTAGCGGTGGTGGTTGTGTTCAAATGAGGAGTGGTCCTACTGGGGGTCAGGGTGTTGATAGGGTTTTGCATTGGGTTTTTGTGGATCCTATAGCTAGATAGGGTTTTATTAGGGTCAAACGTCAGAGGAAAGTGGATCCTTAGGCAACACATGCTCTATTAGATCAAGCATAGGGTAGACCAACATAGGCTCCTCTGTAGGCCATGCCACAGGTTATCCCATAGGCTCCTTCAATTCAGGCACCTGCTTCTGCTTCTATGCCATCTTCTTCATCTCGTCCATCTTCTTCTTCTTTCATTCTAGGGTATGTGCAAGATCATGAGGGGCCAAAGTATGCCCTTAAGTGGCAATGAAAAATCAGCAAATCAAGGTTAGTCAACTTGACATGAAAAGTTCAACTAGCTATCAACCTACTATCAAAAAGTTGTAAGAATAGAATCTGTAGAAAATTGAATGTAGTTTCTAAACTATGAGGCCTTTTTTGAAAAAAAGTTAGTATGATTGGTGAAAAGTATAGATTTCAATGCAGCAGTACAAAAATTTCTCAAAAAAAATAAGTAGGTGTATGTCTGACCACCTTAATTATAATCAAATGATAATATTTTATTATAATATTTTATATATAAGTAGTAGACTCATGCTCGGATGTGACACATATTATTTTTTAGTTTTATTCCAAAAAAATTATTAATTATGAATTTTCTGCTACAACATTTTGAGAATAAAAAAATTCCCATGTCTGACCACCTTAACTCATTCCAAACTTTACAAAATTCAAAAAAAAAAAATTCCTTATAGTAGGCGAAGCATAGAATGTGACACATTTTTTGGATTTCAAAAATGTTATACTATCTGAAAGTTATAGCCATTTTTCAATCAGTATATCAATCAACACTTTAGAGGTAACTAAATTAGAAAATAACTAATAATTACCGACTGAATTCAAAATTTGACAGCAATTATATCGATAGAAAGTTGATAATATCCTTAAGATACCCTTTTCATTTCATCAAATTCGGCTGAAAAAAAGTCGTCAGCTACATGGTCGAAGTCTAGAACTCAGAGAAATAGGGGAAAAACATGTTTTTGAGACATTTCAATAGTTGACCATGTAGGTTTTGTGCAGAAAGAAATACCGAGCCTAATCGGGTACCCAATATTTTTGTGTACATGAAAAGGCCGACAGAATTTTGATTTTTCACTTTTCCCTCCCCTTTCTCCCTCCCATTTCTCCATCCTTCATATGATTGTATATATTAGATTATATGACAATCAAAAACTATATATTAGATTATATATTATATATATTAAATATTATATAATATACATTTTACAATAAATATTATTTAATATATATTAATATTAATTGTTACATTATATATCATATATCATATATTATTTTATATGTATAGTATATATTAATATGTATTTTACAACTATGTACGAAAGGTTGGAAGATTGCAGAAAAATCATGGATGGCCATTGAAAGAAGCAAATTTAATCAATCAGCCATTTAAAAAATTCATGGGCAGCCATTGAGGAAGAGAGAGAGTGAGAAGGTTGCATGGGATGAGAGAGAGAGAGAGAGAGAGAGAGAGAGAGAGAGAGAGAGAGAGAGAGAGAGAGAGAAGGATAACCAATTCATTATAGTATTAATCAGTAAGGAGCAAGGGAAACTTAAATAATATCACAACAGGCATTATAAATCCAAATTCTAATTAGTAGTTTTAAGCAAGGTGAGTAAGGTCCTAGATAGGGACATTACAGATCCACACATTGTTCAGTAGATACCTCCAAGAACCCACATACATAGGAGTAGGTTTGAAGTAAGACTAAGAGTGTTTATCAGTTCAAAAATATTATTGTGTTGGACTTTTGATTAACATCCAATGATTAGATGTGAAATTCACAAATTCGATTATATTACCACTCATTCTATTTCAAATTCTAGAAAAAATGGATATTTGACAAATGTTGATAAATTTCAGTCAACACAATTTTAAAATAACACATCAATTTATTTTTACACATTGATAATATCATGAATAGGAATTGAACTGAAATTGACATAGGTCATTGGAGATAAATGCCCTAGCTATTTGTTGTCTTCTGCATTTTGAGTTTCTTATTACAATCAAGAGAATAATATTACTCTCCAAATGGTTTTGGACAGTAACATTTGTACTTCCTCTTCACTAATATTTATTCCCTCATCTTGCTGCCTATTGATATTGACAAAGTGAATCAAAGCATTTCTGCCATGTAATGGGAGAAAAATAGTTTCATAATTGATATGTTTCTAAATAATAAATGCAAGAACCTTTTCTTTGATATTGCTCACTAACACTTTACAACAGAAAATGTTTACAAAAAATGGCATGTACTTGCATGAGGACATTATATATTACAAAAATCCCACACAGAAGCAGCTAGCAAGCTGCTTAAAAAGTAGTAACTGATAGCAAGTGGGATAATGTAGATGCTTTAATAAACCACTATCTTCTTTACTCAAGCAACATCTGGTTCATCTACTCAACTGGGCATGTTTGGGAATAGATAGTCTCCATTTAAACTCAAGTCTCTAGAAGTAGTTATTTTTGTCAATGGAGGAGATACACCCATTAGATCTACAATAACTTTATGCTCACTAGAAATTCTATTTCTCTTCAATTGGGATACTCTTAAAAAAATTGCATCTACCCTTTTACCAATTTGGGAAATCAATGGGTCTATTTGTGGACCTCGAAGGATTTCGTCACCTAAACAAGAACCTTGAGATGAATTAGGAACTTCTCTATGAAAGAGATTAGTACTTTGAGAAGCTCTCCACTTGTTAGCTGAATTAAAACCTTGGACCATAGATGGCTGCCCTTTTTTGTAAAATGAGGAATGAGACTACCTTACCAAAGGTGGCAATGAACTTACATTTGATGGATAATGCCCAACATGAGTAACGTGGTTTCCCAAGTCCTGTAATTGAAAGGCCATAGATGAATAGGCATTTCTAATAGAAATATTTGTGGTGCTAGAATGAAGTTCATGACTAAATTCTTTGCCTGCTAATGAACCAATTTGAGGCTTCATTTCACATTGCTCTATGGATAATTCCATAGCACTTGTTACTTCTGTATCTAAATTTTTTGTGTCAGTGTACATGTGCACTGGACAGCTTCTGTCACTACTTGAGCTACTACCAGATGGTGATTACTCATCATCATCATCTGACATAGGCTAACACGCATATCTTACTTCTTTCCTTTGCCGCTTTCCCCTTCCTAGCTCTTCATCCTTATCTATAACTTCTATCATGGGTCCAAGAAGCTCTTCCCACTCTTTACCATTAATATGCAAATATTTTTGTCTATAATAGTATTTTCTACATTTATTATGATATTGATTCAATTTGATGCACCTTCACTATTTGATTCATACTTCCCTTTCATTTTACTTTCTTTGCTCATTTTGTATGTCATAGGCCAGGATTTGACAGTGGGTATAACCTTGGTACTGCTGGCATTAATGATAAATTTTATCTTTTAGCTATTAATTTTTTGTCATTTTTCTTGTATGATGCTTTTGTATACGAATTGTGGATATTCTATGGGAAAATTTTCATTTTTTCCTATACGATGCCTTTGTATACAAATTTTGGAGAATCTCTATTAAAGAGTAGGTAAGGATGGCTAAGATGAGTGCAGTGGAGAGGGACAAGACTAAATTGAGAGAGCAGAGGTGGAGAGAGATAGTGACAAAAATATTTCTAGGCTTGCAGAAATATGGAAATTATAATCTTCCTCCTAGAGAAGACATTAATGAAGTTCTTTGTGCCTTACCAGAGGAAGTTAGTTGGATTGTTGAAGCTGACAGTACTACATACAAAAATGCGGTATGTATTTTGGGCCTAAATTTTATTTTTCATTTCTTTTAGGTCTTTAAAGGCATCCAACTAAATCTTTTTATTAAATGTCATGGAATGCATGAAAATAATATGATTCCGAGTAGGAGCATGAGTCCCTACATGCGCATAGTTATGTCGTTTATAGGTGTCATAAACCCTAGCTACACAAAAATGGAGGCTTTGAAGAATAGTTCACAATTGAGCATTCAAATGTGTCAAAAGGGGTCATGGGGACTTCCTAGGAGTCCTAGTAAACCTTATCACATGTTAGGATCCCTAGGAAGTCCCCATGACCCCTTTCAACACATTGGAACCCCCAAGTGTGTCCTAAGGGGTCCTACAACCCCTACGGACGCACTTGAGCATTCAAATGTGTCAAAAGGGGTTACGGGGACTTCATAGAGGTCCTAGTATGCCTTATCACCCATTAGGACCCCTAATAAGTCCCCATGACCCCTTTTAACATATTGGAATGCTTAAGCATATCCTAAGGGGTCCTACGACACCTTTAAACACACTTGAGCATTCAAATGTGTCAAAAGGGGTGATGAGGACTTCCTATGGGTCCTAGTATGACTTATCACATGTTACGATCCATAGGAAGTCCCCATGACCCCTTTGGACACATTGGAATGCTCAATTATATCCTAATAGGTCCTCAGATACCTTCAGATACACTTGAGCATTCAAATGTGTCAAAAGGGGTCATGAGGACTTCCTAGGGGTCCTAGTACACCTTATCATGTGTTAGGACCCCTGGGCAATCCTCATGACCCCTTTGGACACATTAGAACCCTCAAGTATGTCCTCAGGGGTCCTACGACCCTTTCAAACACACTTGAGCATTCAAATGTGTCAAAATGGCTCATGGAGAATTCCTAGGGGTCCTAGTACACCTTATCACACGTTAGGACCCCTAAGAAGTCCCCATGACCCCTTTTGACACATTGGAATTCTCAAGTGTCTCCTAAGGGGTCATACGACACCTTCAAACACACTTGAACATTCAAATGTGTCAAAAGGGGTCACGAGGACTTCCTAGGTGTCCTCGTATGGCTTATCACATGTTAGGACCCTTAAAAACTCCTCATGACCACTTTGGACACATTGGAACCCTCAACTATGTCCCAAGGGGTCCTACAAGCCCTTCAAACACACTTGAATGTCCAAATGTGTTAAAACGGGTCATGGGGACTTCCTAGGGGTCCTACAACCACTTCAGAGACACTTGATCTTTCAAATGTGTCAAAAGGGGTCATGGGGACTTCCTAGGGGCCCTAGTATGCCTTATCACATGTCAGGACACCTAGGAAGTCCAGATGAACCCTCTAGACACATTGGAATGTTCATGTGTGTCTTGGGGGGTCCTACGATGTATTCAGACACACTTGACCATTCAAATGTGTCAAAAGCAATCATGAGGACTTCCTAGGGGTCATAGTATGTCTTATCACATGTTAAGACCCATAGGAAGTCTTCATGACCCCTTTGGCCACATTGGAACCCTCAAGTCTATTCTAAGGGGTCCTACAACCACTTCGGACACACTTGAGTGTTCAAATGTGTCAAAAGGGATCATGGGGACTTCCTAGGGGTCCTAGTATGCCTTATTATGCGTTGGGACCCTTAGGAAGTCCCCATGACCCCTTTCAACACATTAGAACCCTCAAGTTTGTCATAAGGGCTCCTTTGACACCTTCGGACACACTTGAGCATTCAAATGTGTCAAAAGGGTTAATGGAAACTTTCAAGGGGTCCAAGTATGCCTTATCATGCGTTAGGACCCCTAGGAAGTCCCCATGACCCATTTTTATACATTTGAACACTCAACTATGTCTAAAGGCATTGTAGGACCCCTTAGGACACACTTTAGCATTCCAATGTGTACAAAGAGGTCATGAGGGATTCCTAGGGGTCCTAGTACACCTTATTACACATTAGGACCCCTAGGAAGTCCCCATGACCCTTTTTGACACATTGGAACCCTCAAGTGTGTCCTAAGGAATCATATGACCCCTTAGGACACACTTGAGGGTTCCAATGTGTCAAAAAAGGTCATGGGGACTTCCTAGGTGTCCTAGTAAGCCTTATCAAACCTTAGGACCCCTAGGAAGTTCCCATGACCACTTTCAACACATTAGAACCATCAAGTGTGCCATAAGGGGTCCTACGACCCCTTCAAATATAATTTAGCATTTAGATATGTCAAAAGGGGTCATGGGGACTTCCTTGGGGTCCTAGTATGCCTTATCATGTGTTAGGACCCCTAGGATGTCCCCATGACCCCTTTCGACACATACAAACCCTCAAGTGTGCCCGCAGGGGTCCTACATCCCCTCCAAAGACACTTGAGTGTCAAAATGTGTCAAAAGGGGTCATGGGGACTTCCTAGGGGTTGTAGTAACCTTATCATGTGTTAGGACCCCTAGGATATGCCCATGACACCTTTTGACACATTGGAATGCTCAAGTGTGTCCAAAGGGGTCCTATAACCCCTCAGGACACACTTGAGCATTCAAATGTGTCAAATGGGGTCATGGGGACTTCCTATGGGTGCTATTACACCTTATCATGTGTTAGGACCCCTAGGAAGTCCCCATGACCCCTTTTAACACATTGGATCACTCAAGTGTGTCCTAAGGAGTCCTACGATGCCTTCTGGACACACTTGAATGTTCAGATGTGTCAAAATGGGTAATGGGGACTTCCTAGGGTTCCTAGTATGCCTTATTACTCGTTAGGACCCCTAGGAAGTCTCCATGATCCCTTTTGACACATTGGAATGTTCAAGTGGGTCTTGAGGGGTCCTACAATGCCTTCAGACACACTTGAGCATTCAAATGTGTCAAAAGGGGTCATGAGGACTTCCTAGGCATCCTAGTACACCTTTTCACATGTTACGACCCCAAGGAAGTCCACATCACCTCTTTGGAAACATTGGAATGCTCAAGTGTTTCCTAAGGGGTCCTACGACACCTTCAAAAACAATTGAGCATTCAAATGTGTCAAAATGGGTCATGCAAACTTCTTAGGGGTCCTTGTACACCTTATCAGGTGTTAGGACCCCTAGGAAGTCCTCATGACCCTTTTGGACACATTAGAACCCTCAGGTGTCTCCTCAGGGGTCCTACGACCGATTCGAACACACTTGAGCATTCAAATGTGTCAAAAGGGGTCATGGGGACTTACTAGGGGTCGTAGTACACCTTATCACATGTTAGGACCCCTAAGAAGTCCTCATGACCCCTTTTGACACATTAGAACTCTGAAGTGTGTTGTAAGGGGTCCTACGACCCCTTCGAATACACTTGAGCATTTAAATATGTCAAAAGATGTCATGGGGACTTCCTAGGGTTCGTAGTATGCATTATCACACATTAGGACCACTAAGAAGTCTGCATGCCCTCTTTTGACACATTGGAACCCTCAAGTATGTCCTAAGGGGTCTTACGACCCATTCAGACACACTTGAGCATTCAAATGTGTCAAAAGGGGTCATGGGGACTTCCTAGAGTTCCTATACTAGGACCCCTATGAAGTCCCCATGATCCCTTTCAACACATTGGAACCCTCAAGTGAGTCCTTAGGAGTCCTACGATACCTTCGAAGACACTTGAGCATTCAAATGTGTCAAAAGGGGTCTTGGCAATATCCTAAGGGTTCTAGTATGCCTTATCATGTGTTAGGAACCATAGGAAGTGCCCATGACCCCTTTCAACACATTAGAATGTTGAAGTGTGTCCTAAGGGGTCCTGCAACCCCTTTAGACACACTTGAGCATTCAAATATGTCGAAAGGTGTCATGAGGTCTTCCTAGGGGTCCCAATGTTCCTTAGCACAAGTTAGGACACCTAGGAAGTCCCCATCACCACTTTTGACACATTGAAATGTTGAAGTGTGTCCTAAGGGGTCCTATGATGCCTTCAGACACACTTGAGAGTTCAAATGTGTCAAAATGGGTCATGGGGACTTCTTAGGGGTCCTAGTATGCCTTATCATGTGTTAGGACCCCTAGGAAGTCCCCATGACCCCTTTGGCCACATTGGAACCCTCAAGTCTATTCTAAGTGGTCGTACAACCCCTCCAAACACACTTGAGTGTTAAAATATGTCAAAAGGGATCATGGGGACTTCCTAGGGGTCCTAGTATGCCTTATTATGTGTTGGGACCCTTAGGAAGTCCCCATGACCCTTTTGACACATTAGAACTCTCAAGTTTGTCGTAAGGGGTACTACGACCCCTTCGGACACACTTGACCATTCAATTGTGTCAAAAGTGTTAATGGAAACTTTCAAGGGGTCCTAGTATGCCTTATCATGCGTTAGGACCCCTAGGAAGTCCCCATGACCCATTTTTATACATTTGAATGCTCAAGTGTGTCCGAAGGGGTTGTAGGACACCTTAGGACACACTTGAGGGTTCCAATGTGTCTAGAGGGGTCATGAGGACTTGCTAGGGGTCCTCGTACACCTTATTACATGTTAGGAACACTAGGAAGTCCCCATGACCCTTTTCGACACATTAGAACCCTCAAGTGTGTCCTAAGGGGTCATATGAACCCTTAGGACACACTTGAGGGTTCCAATGTGTCAAAAAGTGTCATGGGGACTTCCTAGGGGTCCTAGTAAGCCTTATCAAACCTTAGGACCCCTAGGAAGTCACCATGACCACTTTCGACACATTGGAACCATCAAGTGTGCCATAAGGGGTCCTATGACCCCTTTGGACACAATTTAGCATTCAAATGTGTCAAAAGGGGTCGTGGGGACTTTTGAGGGGTCCTAGTATGCCTTATAATGTGCTAGGACCCCTAGGATGTCCCCATAACCCCTTTCGACACATTCGAACCATCAAGTATGTCCTTAGGGGTCCTACGTCCCCTTCAAACACACTTGAGTGTCCAAATGTGTCAAAAGGGGTCATGGGGACTTCCTAGGGGTCCCAGTAGTGTTATCATGTGTTAGGACCCCTAGTATGCCCATGACACCTTTCAACACATTAGAATGCTCAACTATGTCCTAAGGGGTCCTACAATCCCTCAGGACACACTTGAGCATTCAAATGTGTCAAATGGGGTCATGGGGACTTCCTAGGGGTCCTAGTACACCTTATCATGTGTTAGGACCCCTAAGAAGTCCCCATGACCCTTTTAACACATTGGAATGCTCAAGTGTGTCCTAAGGAGTCCTACGATGCCTTTAGACACACTTGAATGTTCAAATGTGTCAAAATGGGTAATGGGGACTTTCTAGGGTTCCTAGTATGCCTTATCACTTGTTAGGACCCCTAGGAAGTCCCCATGATCCCTTTTGACACATTGGAATGCTCAAGTGTGTCCTAAGGGGTCCTATGATGCCTTAAGACACACTTGAGCATTCAAATATGTCAAAAGGGGTCATGAGGACTTCCTAGGCATCCTAGTACACCTTATCATGCATTAGGACCCCAAGAAAGTCCAAATGACCTCTTTGGAAACATTGGAATGTTCAAGTGTTTCCTAAGTGGTCCTACGACACGTTCAGACACACTTGAGTATTCAAATGTGTCAAAAGGGGTCATGCGGACTTCTTAGGGGTCCTACTACACCTTATCAGGTGTTAGGACCCCTAGGAAGTCCTCTTGACCCCTTTGGACACATTGGAACCCTCAAGTGTCTCCTAAGGGGTCCTACGACCCATTCAAACACACTTGAGCATTCAAATGTGTCAAAAGGGGTCATGCGGACTTACTAGGGGTTGTAGTACACCTAATCTTGTGTTAGGACCCCTAAGAAGTCCTCATGACCTCTTTCGACACATTACAACCCTCAAGTGTGTTGTAAGGGGTTCTACGACCCCTTTGAATACACTTGAGCATTTAAATATGTCAAAAGATGTCATGGGGACTTCCTAGGGTTTGTAGTATGCATTATCACGCATTGGGACCACTAGGAAGTCTGCATGACCTCTTTTGACACATTGGAACCCTCAACTGTGTCCTAAGGGGTCCTAGGACCCATTCAGACACACCTGAGCATTCAAATGTGTCAAAAGGGGTCATGGGGACTTCCTAAAGTTCCTATACTAGGACCCCTATGAAGTCCCCATGAGCCCTTTCAACACATTGGAACCCTCAAGTGAGTCCTTAGGAGTCCTACGACCCCTTCGGACACACTTGAGCATTCAAATATGTCAAAAGGGGTCTTGGGGATATCCTAGGGGTTCTAGTATGCCTTATCATGTGTTAGGAACCATAGGAAGTGCCCATGACACCTTTCGACACATTAGAATGTTGAAGTGTGTCCTAAGGGGTCCTGCAACCTCTTCAAACATACTTGAGCATTAAAATATGTCGAAAGGGGTCATGAGGTCTTCCTAGGGGTCACATCATGCCTTAGCACGCGTTAGGACCCCTAGGAAGTCCCCATGACCCATTTTGACACATTGGAATGTTGAAATGTGTCCTAAGGGGTCCTGCGATGCCTTCAGACACACTTGAGAGTTCAAATGTGTCAAAAGGGGTCATGGGGACTTCCTAGGTGTCCTAGTATGCCTTATCATGCATTAGGACACCTAGGAAGTCCCCATGACCCCTTTTGACACATTGGAACTCTCAAGTGTGCCTTAAGGGGTCCTACGATGCCTTCAGACACACTTGAGTGTTCAAATGTGTCAAAAGGGGTCATGAGGACTTTCTAGGTGTCCTATTACACCTTATTACATGTTAGGACCCCAAGGAAGTCCCCATGACCCCTTTTGACACACTGGAATTTTGAAGTGTGTCCTAAGGGGTCCTATGACACCTTCAAACACACTTGAGCATTTAAATATGTCAAAAGGGGTCATGAGGATTTTCTAGGGGTCCTAGTATGCCTTATCACGTGTGAGGGCCCCTAGGAAGTCCTCATGACCCCTTTCGACACATAGGAACCCTGAATTATGTCCCAAGGGGTCTTGTGATCCATTCAGACACACTTGAGCATTCAAATGTGTCAACATGGATCATTGGGACTTACTAGGGGTCTTAGTATGCCTTATCACATGTTAGGACCCCTAGGAATTCCTCATGACCCCTTTCGACACATTAGAACCCTCAAGTGTGTTGTAAGGGGTCCTACAAGCCCTTCAGACACACTTGAGCATTCAAATGTGTCAAAAGGTGTAATGGAGACTTCCTAGGGGTCTTTATATGCCTTATCACACATTAGGACCCCTAGGAAGTCTCCATCACCCCTTTTAACACATTGGAACCCTCAACTATGTTGTAAGAGGTCCTACGACCCCTTTGGACACACTTCGGCATTCAAATTTGTCAAAAGGGGTCATTCAAACTTCCTAGGGGTCCTAGTATGTCTTATCACATGTTAGGACCCCTAGCATGTCCCCATTATGCCTTTAGACACATGGGAACCCTCAAGTGTGTCCTAAGGGGTCCTACGACCCCTGCAGATAGACTTGAGCATCAAAATGTGGCAAAAGGGGTCATGGGGACTTTGTAGGGGTCCTAGTACACCTTATCACCCATTAGGACCCCTAAGAAGTCCCCATGACCCCTTTTAACACATTGGAACACTCAAGTGTGTCCTAAGGGGTCCTCCAATGCCTTTAGACACACTTGAGCATCCAAATGTGTCAAAAGGGGTCATGAGGACTTCCTAGGGGTCCTAGTACAACTTATCACGTGTTAGGATCCATAGGAAGTCCCCATAACCCTTTTGGACACATTAGAAAGCTCAAGTGTGTCCTAATGGGTCCTACGATGCCTTCGAACACACTTCAGCATTCAAATGTGTCAAAAGTGGTCATGAGCACTTCCTAGGGGTCCTAGTACACCTTATCATGCATTAGGACCCCTAGGAAGTCCTCATGACCCATTTGGACACATTGGAACCCTGAAGTATGTCCTAAGGTGTCCTACCACTCCTTTGGACACACTTGAACTTTCAAATGTGTCAAAAGGGGTCATGGAGACTTCCTAGGGGTCTTAGAATGATTTATCATGCATTAGGACCGCTAGGAAGTCCCCATGACCCCTTTCAATACATTAGAATGCTCAAGTGTGTCCTAAGTGTCCTACAACACCTTTGAACTCACTTGAGCATCCAAATGTGTCAAAAGGGGTCATGAGGACTTCCTCAGTGTCCTAGTACACCTTATCATGTGTTAGGAACCCTAGAAAATTTTCATGACCCCTTTGGACACATTGGAACCCTCAACTATGTCCTAAGGGGTCCTATGACCCCTTCAGACACACTTGAGCATTCAAATGTGTCAAAAGGGGTCATTGGGACTTCCTAGGGGTCCTACAATCCCTTCGCACACACTGGAGCATTCAAATGTGTCAAAAAAGGTCATGGGAACTTCTTAGGGTCCCTAGTATGCCTTGTCATGCATTAGGACCCCTATGAAGTCCCCATGACCACTTTGGAAACATTGGAATGCTCAAGTGTTTCCTGACAGGCCCTAGGATGCCTTCAGACACACTTGAGTATTCAAATGTTTCAAAAGGGTTCATGAGGACTTCCTAGGGGTCCTAGTATGTCTTATCATGCATTATGACCCCTAAGAAGTCCTCATGACCCCTTTGGACACATTGAAACCCTCACATGTGTCCTAAGGGGTCCTACGACCCCTTTGAACACACTGAGTGTTCAAATGTGTCAAAGTGGGTCATGGAGACTTCCTAGGGGTCCAAGTATGCCTTATCACGTGTTAGGACCCTTAGAAAGTCCCCATGACCTCTTTCGACACATTGGAACCCTCAAGTTTGTCGTAAGCGGTCCTACAACCCCTTCAGACACACTTGAGCATTCAAATGTGTCAAAAGGGTTCATGGGACTTCTGAGGGGTCCTAGTATGTTTTATCATGCATTAAGACCCCTTGGAACTGCCCATGACCCCTTTTTACACATTTGAATGCTCAAGTGTGTCTGAAGGGGTAGTAGGACCCCTTAGGACACACTTGAGGGTTCCAATGTGTTGAAAGGGGTCATGACGACTTCCTAGGGGTCCTAGTATGCCTTATGACATGTTAGGACCCCTAGGAAGACCCCATGACCTTTTTCAACAAATTAAAACCATCAAGTGTGTCCTAAGGGGTCCTATGACCCATTCAGACACACTTGAGAGTTCAAAATTGTCAAAAGTGGTCATGGGGACTTCCTAGGGGTCCTATTAAGCCTTATCATGTGTAAGGACCCCTAGGAAGTTCCCATGACCCCTTTCACCACATTGGAACCATCAGGTGTGTCATAAGGGGTTCTACAACCCCTTCGGACACACTTTAGCATTCAACTTTGTCAAAGGGGTCATGGTGACTTCTTAGGGTTCCTAGTATGCCTTATCATGCTTTAGGACTCCTAGGGAGTCCCCATGACTACTTTTGACTTAGTCAAACCCTCAAGTGTGTCCTTAGGAGTCCTACGTTGCCTTTGGATATAGTTGAGGGTTCAAATGTGTCAAAAGGGGTCATGGGGACTTCCTAGAGGTCCTAGTATGCCTTATCATGTATTAGGACCCCTAGGAAGTGCCCATGACCCCTTTCAACACATTAGAATGCTCACGTGTGTCCTAAGGGGTCGTACAACCCCTATGGACACACTTGAGCATTCAAATATGTCAAAAGGGGTCATGGGGACTTCCTAGGGGTCCTAGTACACCTTATCACATGTTAGGACCCCTAGGAAGTCCCAATGACCCCTTTTGACACACTGGAATGCTCAAGGGTGTCCTAAGGTGTCCTATGATGCCTTTGGACATACTTGAGTGATCAAATGTGTCAAAAGGGGTCACGAGTACTTCCTACAGATCCTAGTATGCCTTATCACATGTTAGGACCCCTAGGATGTCCCCATGACCCCTTTTGACACATTGGAATGCCCAAGTGTGTCCTAAGGGGTCCTACGACACATTCAGACACACTTGAGCATTCAAATGTGTCAAAAGGTGTCATGAGGACTTCCTAGGGGTCCTAGTAAACCTTATCATGCGTTAGGACCCAAAGGAATTCCCCAATACCCCTTTTGACATATTGGAACCCTCAAGTGTGTCGTAAGAGGTCCTACAACTCCTTCAGTAACACTTGAATGTTCAAATGTGTCAAAAGGGGTCATTGGGACTTTGTAGGGTTCCTAGTACACATTATCATGCGTTACAACCCCTAGGAAGTTTTGATGGCCCCTTTCGACACATCAAAACCCTCAAGTGTGTCCTCAGGGGTCCTACAACCTTGTTAGACACAATTGAGCATTCAAATGTGTCAAAAGGGATTATGGGGACTTCCTAGGGGTCCTAGTATGTCTTATCATGTGTTAGGACCCCTAGGAAGTGCCCATGACCCCTTTCAACATATTGGAATGCTCAAGTGTGTCCTACAGGGTACTACAACCCCTTCAAACACACTTGAGCATTCAAATGTGTCAAAAGAGGTCATGGGGTCTTCCAAAGGGTCCTAGTATGCCTTAGCACATGTTAGGACCCCTAGGAAGTCCCCATGACCCTTTTGGACACATTGGAATACTGAAGTGTTTCCTAAGGGATCCTGCGATGCCTTCAAACACACTTGAGCATTCAAATGCATCAAAAGGGGTCATGGGGACTTCCTAGGGGTCCTAGTACACCTTATCATGCATTAGGACTCCTAGGAAGTCCCTATGACCCATTTTCACACATTGGAATGCTCAAGTGTGTCCTAAGGAGTCCTATGATGCCTTAGACACAATTGAGCATTGAAATGTGTCAAAAGGGGTCATGAAGACTTCCTAGGGGTCCTAGTACACCTTATCATGCGTTAGGACCCCAAGGAACTCTCCATGACCCCTTTTGACACATTGGAATGCTCAAGTGTGTCTTAAGGGGTCCTACAATGCCTCCAAACACACTTGAGCATTCAAATGTTTGAAAATTGGTCATGAGAACTTCCTAGGGGTCCTAGTATGTCTTATCATGCGTTAGGACTGCTAGGAAGTCTGCATGAGCCCTTTGGACACATTGGAACCCTCAACTATGTCGTAAGGGGTCCTACAATGCCTTCGGACACACTTGAGCATTCAAATGTCTCAAAAGTGGTCATGAGAACTTCCTAGGGGTCCTCGTATGTCTTATCATGCATTAGGACTGGTAGGAAGTCCTCATGAGCCCTTTGGACACATTGGAACCCTCAAGTGTATCCTAAGGGGTCCAACGACCCATTCAGACACACTTGAGCATTCAAATTTTTCAAAATGGATCATGGGGACTTATTAGGTGTCCAAGTACACCTTATCATGTGTTAGGACCCATAAGAAGTCCTCATGACCCGTTTTGACATAGTGGAACACTCAAGTGTGTCGTAAGGGGTCCTATGACCCCTTCGGACACACTTGAGCGGTCAAATGTATCAAAAGGGGTCCTGGGGACTTCCTAGGGGTCGTAGTATGCCTTATCACATGTTAGGACCCCTAGAAAGTCCCCAAGACACCTTTCAACACATTGTAACCCTCAATTGTGTCGTAAAGGGTCCTATGACCCCTTCGGACACACTTGAGCATTCAAATATGTCAAAAGGGGTCATGGGGACTTCCTAGGAGTCCTATTAGGCCTTATCATGCGTTAAGATGCCTAGGAAGTCCTCATAACCCCTTTCAACACATTGGAACCCTCAAGTTTTTCATAAGGGGTCTTGCGACCCCTTCGGACACACTTTAGCATTTAAATGTGTCAAAAGGGGTCATGGGGACTTCCTAGGGGTCCTAGTACACCTTATCATGCATTAGGACTCCTAGGAAGTCTCCATGACCCATTTCGACACATTGGAACCCTCAAGGGTGTCCTCAGGGGTTCTACGACCCTTGCGGACACACTTGAGTATTCAAATGCGTCAAAAAGGGTCATGGTGACTTCCTAGGGGTCCTAGTATGCCTTATCACGTGTTAGGACTCCTAGGAAGTGCCCATGACCCCTTTTGAAAAATTGGAATGCTCAAGTGTGTCCTAAGGGGTCCTACAACCCTTTCGGACACACTTGAGCATTCAAATATATCAAAATAGGTCATGGGGACTTCCTAGGGGTCCTAGTACACCTTATCACATGTTAGGACCCCTAGGAAGTCCCCATGACCCCTTTTGACACATTGGAATGCCCAAGTGTGTCGTAAGGGATACTATGATGCCTTCGAACACACTTGAGCATTCAAATGTCTAGGAAGGAAAGAGGAGAACATCTAAATACTTAATTGAAATTGAGGAGAACATTATGAATAATTGGGAAGGAAAGAGGTCACATAGAACCATTAGGTTATGGGCTTCAAGACTTTATGATCAATTTTTTGAAAACAAGACATTGGTTGAGCAATGTCAAATTTTTGTACAGTTGTTAAGGATGAAAAACATGAGACCTCTCCTTGTGAAATTGAAGATTCATGTGAACAAAAAAATGGAGAGAAATGCCATTGTTGTGAAGAATATTTTTAATGCTCTTAATAGTGTAATACCCCAAAAATGGGCTATAGGTTCATTAACCTCCTATATCGACACATCGAATGAAATCGACATTGAAGTCCTCACCTAAGGCACATCTAAACATCATCGAATCCTAATTGATTATCCTAAATTCTGCACTAGAGAATATTCCTATTTATCCTAATTATCTTTAATTTCATGATTATTTGGTGATAAATCCTATCTATCCTACTTATCTTTAATTTAATGATTATTTGGTGATGAATCTTATTTATCCTAAAGTTTGATTAATTGAATATTTTTAATATTTAATTAATTAGATTTAATATCGCCACTTAATTATTTAATTGGATTTAATTATATTTATTCTTAAATTGTATTATTCCATTTTGACAATAAATCAAATATCTTATGACTAATTGATTAAATTCTTATTTAATTAATTAATGTCAATTGTCAAATTTAATAATATAGTTTTTGAATAAAAGTTTGATTTAATAATTGATTAACCCATAAATCAATTATTTTATTTTTAAAATCAGTTAAGTTGAGGATAAATCACTTTATTTATGTATTTAATTCATAATTAATTATGCACATCCAAAAAGCAGTTAAAATTTAAATCAGAAAATCAATTCAAGTTGTTTTAAAAATAAACTCAACTCTCTTTTGAGTTAAAGGTTGATCTCAATTTCTGATTTAAATCAAAAAGTCATTTTTGCATGGTTTTTTGTGAGTTAACTATCTTTAATTCCTTGTTGACTCAAAAATCAACCTGAGTGATTTATGACTTTTTTCATGCACCTCCAAAGCCCTGCATTTCTATAAAATAAGGGTTCAGCTCTTCACAAATCATCTCACAAGTTTGCATACTTACTCTGCCAAAATCAATCTCAAATTTGCACAATCATGCTGGTGAATTGATATCTGAAGAATTGAAGCTTCTTGCGAATCAACAACTTTTGTGAGATCAATCTCGTTTTAGTTTCATATCATTTAGCATATCATTGTTAGATTAATTGCATTCCATATCAGTTTTTCATATAGAATAGATTCATATCAATTTATTTCATCCTAATTGCATAGAAAAACCAAAAATATAGATTAATTTACATTCATCTCATATCTAGATTCTGCATTCAAATCCTTTGTTTAGGTGTCATCAAGGTCACTGATCTCGGTATAATCTAAGAATACATACTCACATCTACTAGAAGGCAGTAAATCGTCTGGTTAGATTAATTTCCATTTCACTACACGATTTTGATTTCTACTAACCTCTAATGTTTTACTGAAGTTTTGTGTCTACTGCTAGGTACAAAATTCACACACATTTTTGGCGCCCACTGTGGGGCCCTAAAATGGGTTTCCCTTCAATTTCTATCAATTTCTATCATCTTCTTGTCATTTTTTGTTCCAAAGCTTCGATTTTTAATTTTTGTCCGTACAATTTTTGTACGAGTTTTGTTAGAAACTCATATCAAAGGATACCCACTATCATACAATAGTTTATTTGATCAAGGATCGTACCATCAAAAATACAGTGTCATTTGGAAACCCTATTATCATATGATCTGATACCCAGTGTCATATGAGTTTCTGGAATGTCATCTGGTAGTTGACCCACTGTCATACAAGTTTCAGTGCTAGCTTTCAATTGTCATTTCACTTTTTCATGCAATTTTCCAGATTTATTTTCTGATTTGGACTGACAGCTAACATTAACCATTGAAATTTGTTATTTCTGATTGATTTCTGCTGATTTTGATTGGGAAAAAGCATGAGAATTGCTAAAAATAGGTAAGAATCTACTAAGCGCATTGTGAGGAATTCAAGTAATCTTCTTAGCTTATAACATTTCGATTTGGATTAAAAAGAACTCTTGTGTGTCAAGCTTGTGTGACCTTTATTGCTTTCATATCACATATTTCATTTTGGGCTATAAAAATGAACATAGATTTGCTTTTCAGCATCTTTGTTACACATAGTAAATAGGCCCTATGAACACTATTCATGGTTCTTGAGAGAGTGGGTTTCCAGCGAAACTCTTCTCAACGAAGGAACCCTTGAAGGTGGGGAGGTTACTAAGAGCGTCTCATGTTCTACTAGATTTATGCGTCTTCAACTTTTGATTGATACATTCTCTCTCCAGAGAGGTCGATAGATCATAAGTGGTTGACATCATAGATCTTTGTGAGATAATCTTGGTCTTAGCATGTTAGATTAATTTGTCTACTTTGTTTGGGTTAAAAGTGAAAAGGCTAGAGGACTATGCTCTGCTCCCTTTTTAGGTAGTAGCAGAAACTTAGATCCTTGAATCTGGAACTAGTCTCTGTGTGGTATATTTTACAAGTCACCTTTAGAGAGGGTTAACCATAGTGGAAATTCCCTTAATTGGGTCAACCATGTTGACAGAACCTTAAGCACTAATAGCCATTTTCATCATGGTAGCAGTAGCCGCTATATAAATGTCCTTGTGGAGGAAATCTTCATAGGTGTGGTCTCTTGTTGGGCTGTCAGATCTCCCTAGCAGCTCCTGATTGATTAATTTCTTAGACTATGTCAAAAACCCAGTGTGCCTAGATTTGACTTTGCCCTCTTGAGATCACAAAATTTTCAGAGTCAGACCATTACTAAAAAACCCTAGTGAGGCCAAATTTTCACTTTCTAGGAATATGTGCATTATTGCAAAACTTTTTGCAACATACACTATTAGCACTCCTAGGGATTAGCACAATTCAGTCACTTGATTGTTCATGCGTAGGGTTGCTTTGTCCCTTACTCATTATTTTTAGACATGCTTGAAATCACTTGCTTGTTGTTTTGCATGCCTATTTATCTATCTGGTTACTATAAACGAATCAATCCGATACAATCTTCAAATCTGCACAGACAAGTTTGTGAACAATCTGAAACTAAAAATCTAAAAAATTGCAAAATCTGATGTCAAACACCTTTCTGGAGTCAAAAGTCATCTTGTAAAGTCAAAAAGTCATACAAATTTTGGCTATTGTTGTTTCAGAACCCCCAGATTGTTGTATGGTAGCTGGTATATTATCATACGAGTTTTGCTACCAGTTAATTCCAATAAGTCAAAAACCCTACTATCAACTGTCGTGTGAGTTTTGCAATACTTGTACAAGTTTTTCAATTTTCGTTTCATGCTACACCCATTTTCGTACGAGCCTGTAGAAAGTCGTTTGAGAAATTTTGAAAAATTGCCAGAAAGTTGTCAGAACTGTCAGACCCAGCTTTTCCAGCCTATTTCTAGAGTCTATCAAGAAAATCAATGTGTCAGGAATAGAGCAGCAACTATTGAGAATCCAATCATTTTCCTAAAGTGGCCTTTTGAATCTGATTTAGCCTTCTGTTAATCGATTTGAGTCCTTTTTATCTTGTTTCAAAACCTTGTCATAACTATCAATCTTCAATTCATCTTCAAAATAGCTAAGTGTTGTGAACTTGTGTCCGCTATCTTTTTGGGCATCTACCCATACATCCAGGGCATAGTCTCCTTCATTTACATCTAATCTAAGCTTCAATCAACCAAACCTTGACAAGGTTATGTCATTTCATCTTCTTGAATCAGATCTTTCTTCAGTTGTCTTCATCGAATTCTTTTGTTTCACCCAAGGTTAATGGTGAAAAATAGAGCTTCCTCTCACAAGAAATTTGGAGAAGTATCCCATCCCATACCTCTGAATACTCTCCAAGCTCCAAGTCTTGAGAAACTCTATAATTCTGGTCAAGTTATGAAGATGATGGTCTTGGCAATTTTTGATTGAAATCTGGTTACATTCCTCCTTCATCAACTCACAGAGGTAATCAATAAACTCCTCCCTGATCTATCCTAGGGAGAACTCCTACCATGTCTCAAGCAGTGACAAACTTTATCTCTCAAAGAGCTCAATCTCAACATGGTGTAGATCAAGAACCTACACCTTTGAAATTGCTGAATATCAAAATGATGATAACTTCAAAAGAATGATAAAGCATTTCTTGAAAGAAGATAGAGAAGTATACTTTTTACAATTAGCTCATCAAGTAGCTAAACTTCCTCCCAACTTTAATGTTGAAGATATCATTATGCATGAGGAAGAAAATCCACTCATAGCTATGATGAAACAGATGCATTCCATGCAAGTCAAACTTAATAAACTTGAGAAAGAAAAGGAACCCAAAGAGTTCTCCATGGAGGCCCTATGTCCTTTTCCATTTGACAAAGACTTGTACATGCCACCCTTCCTGAAAAGAGTAGAGATGCCTAAATATGACAAGTATGATGGACACTCTGATCCTCAAGATCATGTCAGATAATTCTATACACAATCTATGGAGTTCATGCATGAACCAACTTATCTAATGCATCTCTTTCCTCGATCTCTAGGATGAGCAGCCATTCATTGGTTCTCTAGATTGCCTTCTACTATCAAAACTTTTAAGGAGTTGATCAAATTGTTCTATCAACAATACTCCTACAACATTCAACATCCAATCACCATGATTGATATTTGAAATCTCAAACAATATCCAAGAGAACCATTCCTAACATTTCTCAAGAGGTGGAGGAAGAAATTCTCTCTATATGCTAGGCCTATTCCAAAAACTGAGAAACTAGAAATCTTCATCAATAATCTTGTCCCAAAGATCAACTACCCTTTGCAAATGCAAGATCATACATCTTTTGATAAGATGGTGGACAATGCGATCAAAATTGAAAAAGTACTTGTGAAAAAAGGAGACATCACACTTCAAAAGGACAAGTACGAATCAGGATCCAGTTCTAAAGACAAGAACAAAAACTGGAACAAGAATAAAGGCATTGTCACAGATGGCATTGTCGATACTATCCATGTCCCATCAAAGGCACTAGCTTTCAATCTAACTATTGGCACCCAAGCCATCAAAGCCTCAGAGAAAAAGGTGTCTGAACCATCTCAAAAGAAGCCAAAATACAAATATTGGTCCACTGATAATAAATGAAAGTTCACTCCTCTTGGAGAATCTTTAGAATCATCTATGAGAACTCTGCTAGCTAATAACATCATCTCTTTGCCAAAGATCTGACAATCTGATCCTAACCCTAAACCAAAATGGTAGAGAGAGAATGAATTCTATGATTTCCATCAGGGTAAAGGTCGTAAAACTAATAACTGCTTACGCTTGAAACATACTATTCAAGATATGAATGATAAGGGAGACATCATGATTGACAATCATAAGAGCAATAATGATCATACAACATTCACAGAACCATTTCTGAAACATGGTCAAGAAGTTTCATCTTCTCAGCCTAATATGGGGGCAAAGGTCAATTATGCTTACCCTGGAAATAATGTTCTTATCAATATGGTTGAACCTTGTCTCTCTGAGCATTTCAATGTCATCATAATTATGCAAAGAGATAGAGATCATACTTCAGCTAATGGAGTTACTCGATCATAGGATCAGGCACATTGGAACGGACAAATCCCAGATTCATCAAATGTCCCTAAGATGCCCTTCAATCTTTCTTCTACTTCCAAATAGAAGGCTGCATCTAAATCTTCCAATCCTAAAGATATGAGGCTGACATCTTATATAATTGTTCAACAACTCTAGCAGACTAATGCAAAAATCTCCATATTTGAGTTGCTTCGGATATCTCCAGCTCATAGAGCTATTCTAGAAAAAGCCTTGCTCAGATCCAATGTTCCTGATGACCTTGATTTAGATAGGTTCCAAACTATGGTTGGGCATCTTACATCTCTTCAATATATCTCCTTTTCAGAGGAAGATGACAACTCCTTGAGTCACCCGCATAACCAGCCCTTGCACATAGAAGTCTTGATCCAGAACCGTAGAGTCAAACATGTGTTGATAGATGGGGGCACTGCCCTAAACATTTGTTCTTACAACTTGGTCACACAATTGGGATTTTCAGAATTGGCTATTGATCCTAGAAAGAAAATAACTATAAAAGCCTATGATGAACAAGAAAGATCTTCTAAAGGCACCATTGTCTTACCTATCAGAGTAGGTCCGCCTATCAGAGATACTACATGTCAAGTTCTTGATGTACCTTTGGCTTACAACATCCTTCTAGGGATACCATGGATACATGAAATGAAGGCTATTCCTTCTATAGTCCACCAATGCTTTAAATTTCCTTATGAAGGAGTAGAGGTTACTATTCCAGTAGACATATCCACAACTTGCAATACATTGAAGGAGAGTGTAGATAAACTTGTGCCTAATAACAAAGAATCTTCCATTGAGCCAACAAAAGAAGCATCCACATCTAAAATGGAAGACCTTGCAAAAGAGGTCAATATCAAAGAAAATGGTATGGGAGATGTAATACCCCTCTAACCCTAATATAAGTTTTGTGTTTTTTGAAAGAATTAAGATCTTTCAATGTTTTCTTACAACTTAAGTTGTTCATGATACTTGTTTGATCTATTCCTATAGTTTGTTTATAATAATTTCATAAGCTAGTACTCAAGGATTCTAATATTAGACATATTGTCTAAAGGTATCATTTTTGTATTTATTTATCTCCATGTATGTAGTGAGTACCTTCAAGACCTTTATGAATATAGTTAGGATGTTATACAATATGTACTTTATATATATATATATAGATATAGATATAGATATATATATATATATATATATATATATATATATATATATATATATATATATATATATATATATATATATATATATATATATATATATATATATATATATATATATATATATATATATATATATATATATATATATATATATATATATATATATATATATATATATATATATAAGTGATTATCTATATTTTCTTCTATTAAGGTTACTTTGGATGAATCTTCTATCTCACTTGATGATTTGATTATGTTGATTTATTATTAGTATTGATAAGAGACTAACACAATGCTTGAGATTCTAACCTTCATTATGATGATGCTACCTGTTTTGAGTGTATATATATACATGATGTATTTTCATGATTCAGGATGAAGTCATAGTTACTCACATAGTTGAGGTCCACACAATGTATCGATCCTAGTCATCTATCTGCAATGTCTTCTTTTATATGTATATCCATGCATATGTATTTCTTCTTTCTGATGAAGGCTTACAGGTACCGGGCATCGACTTCACTTGGCTTCATAGGTCTGAGTGTGCCCTCAAATCCTTGATGGTTGTTTTTATGGAGATAGTACTAAGGTCCCTACATGAGTCTTCCTTTGTCATTATTCTAATTTGGGAATATTAGGGTTCCTTCTTTGTCAGTCAACCTTTGGGTGAAAAACCTAGATCCAAGGCACCTGGTGGGACATTGTTGTAGTTAGTACCTTGTGGCCACTTGAATTCATTTGGTTGTATGATTTTTTTACTCATTTTATTTATTTCTCCTTCTTGGTATGATTCTTAGTTATCTTTCTATGTTGTGTTTCAGGGTTTCATGCTTGGTCAAGAGTTTGGCTTGACTTTCCTTGTTGACTTTGGTTGACCTTGTTTGATCTTATGGTTTTATCGATATGTTTCATAGTTGATTTTTATGGCATCTTTGGATGATTAGATTTATTTTGAGGCATGTGATTTTATTCTACCTCAGTGTTATATCCTATAGTAATTATAAATAGGTAATAATATTGTGATCTATTACTTCATAATCTTATATATTACAGTGTGTGGTATTTGGCATGTATCTATATAAATATAAATATATATATATATATATATATATATAGAAATATATATATGGGTACACACACACACATATATAATTTATATGTGATTATATGTTAATTATTGTAGATATTGTTGATGGTTTATATTTTGGGATTAATGTAAAGTATAGTATTATTAATAATTAAATATTAAATAATGTGAGGTATATTATTCTCAATTATTAATTATTAATAATGTGGATAGGTTATATATATATATAGATATTGATGTAATTAATGATGTCATATGCATATATGTTAGGATAATATTACATATGTGTATGAATGAATACAAATCATCTTTTATTGTATATTTGAGTAATATAGGTGTATGATATTAAGTTATTTTATAATACCCTTTAGTTAAGAGTTAGTTGGGAGTTGTTTACTTTTCCTCTCAACTTTTGGAAATCTATTTATATGCACTACTTTATCATTTGAAGAGGGGGGATTTTGGGGCTAAAGCATTGAGGAGAGGATGGCCTTACTTTTCATGGAGATTTTGGAGAGAAAACTTGGAGATGTGAGTGAGAGTTTGTAAGTATATGTCTTTAAGAATTTTTGGTTATCTTTGCTTTTGGGAGAGAGACATTTTTGTGAGAATTTCAGTAGTTGAGAGAGGGATTCTTTTTAGTGGAATTATTTCTTTCTTTCATGGAGATTTCTGAAAGTAGATAGGGTTTTAAGGATGCATCTCAAGTTTGGATTTGTCTTCTCTTTTGTTTCCTTCCTTCTTCGATTCAACCTTTGTAGGACATGAGGTATGGATTGAATATTTTAGTTACTTTATGTCTCTAATATATTATGGATCTATTTATATATTATCATTATTTATCATAGCTATACTTTTCATTTCTATGGTTACTTTAAAGTTTTGAGTTTTTGTTTGTAAGAATTGGCATGTGTTTTCCTAGGGCTTTTAGCAACCCATTTTTTAAGATCTATTATTATAATAATTTAAATTGCATCTATAGTTTTACTAAATTGATTTTCTAGAAGTAAAATTCCCAAATATCAAATGGGTATCTCTCTAATTTTATTTTTAGGGTCGAATTAATGCCTTATTTTTGACATTTTGGCAAACTATGTTTGTCCATTCTTGATTCTGAATTTTCTATCAAATGTATTCGTATGCTATAGGCTAATATGATTATATAAAAGTCTTAATTTGATATCAGAGATTCTCATAAGTCTTATCTTTCATTTACAAGTGGTTTGGAGAATTTTAATTATGTTTTGTGAAAATTACAATCATTTTAGTGAAGGCAGGTCTGAACCCTAACCAGAGTTTCCGTTTTAAACCAGAAGTCATAACTTTCTCTCCCACTGTTGGATATTCCTAACAATCAAATTGAGAGTCCATAATTATGTTATATAAATATACACTAAATTGATTGTCTTTATTATTTTTTTGTGGAAGATATGGATGACTATTCTTTGCATTTAATCCTTTCTTGAAATAATTTAGTTTAAGAACATCACTAAGTTTTAGGGTTTCGTATGGTTACCAGAGGCTATTAGAATTTTTTGGGGGGTTAATTGGATATATTTTTACTCTAAATATGTTTATAATATCACTTGGATGTCTTCTTATATGTTTGGAACATTCTGAATGCCATATTGGGTTTAGGGTTGTCAAGTGGACTAGGGACAACATATGTTTTCCTAAACTCAATCAAATGTTGTTATGGAATTGCTATGAATTCTTGATGATGGATCTATTATGTTCTTATGATTTTTATATGTATTTTAGGGAACCTAAGTACACTAGGTGAGTGGCTCATAGTGAGGGGTCGGGGCCCTAAGTGGCTAGTACTAGGATAACCTACTACGAGTTATTTAATCAAGTGATAACCTAAATAAATGAATTGGGGATTGGAGATTATTGGAATGGGAAATTACACACTAATCAAGATTAATTGTGCCTCACCCATGCCTTTAGTGCTAGTAAAGACTAAGGATGGAATGGGAAAAGGTACCTATGTGTAGGTACAACTGAATGACCTTGTCTATACAAGAGGCATTCGGTTCCACATGTGCCTACTTAGGGGCCAGGGCCAAGAGTGGCTAGTACTAGGACAATCAAAGGGGTGAGGTCTATGTGATGAAACTCACCTAGCTTGTAGGTTAGAGTCTCTACCAAATTTGATCATGCCTCTGGTAGTCCTTGTCATCTTCTTGTCTTTTCTTTTCTCTTGTGACTTTGGGGAAATTTTATCACCACCTTAGGAATTTCCTAGTTGTTACCTCTTTTATGGGCATTTGGTTCTATCTCCTAGCTCAGGGGAGTGGGCCTATTGGTTCCACATGTTTGGGTGGTTAATATTTATATCAAGGTATTATTCGTGATTCTCTAGATGATCCTAGCACATATTCCTTTCCAGATCTACAGTTAAAAATTTCTTATTGTATATTTTAATATGTTGAGATGTACTTATGTATATATATTCATGTAATTTTAATCTCCTAAAAGGAGTCTTGTAGTATTGATGTAATCTCAATTCAAAGAAATGCATAAGGGAATGGGTAGTTCTAGGTAAAAGAAAGGGAAAACAATGTGGAATATTGGACATGTTACTAGCATTAAAAGAAAGTGTTTATGTTATTTCTCATATCCTCTTATGTTGTCCATATGTAAAGGAAATAATCTTAAATATAATTATATATAATGATGTATCGCAACAATAATGTATTCTCTCTTGCTGAAAGGATCCAAGGAAATTATTGAGAAATGATAGATTAGTGATTGGAATTATTAACAATGAATGGTTATGAAACAATGAAATAAAATAGTAGCTTGATTATAATGTTAATACTTGGTTCATGTTAATGAAGTACCTAGGATGATGCCTATCTTAATGAATATTAATCCCTTACATAAATTATTAGAGAAAAGTGATATAAGGGATAGTAGATGTAGATGAAATCAATATGAATTTATGGAATGAGTTGATAAAAGGAATAATGATGTTGGATGATTAACTTATGTTTAATAAAAGAAATAAGTTAGGGACATTTAACTTGATGCATTAAAATGAACGTAGATTTTTTAAGCTCATGATTCCTTGAATATCTTATGCATGTAAATGGTTTATATGATGTTTCTTTAGTAGCGACATTAGGGAACCCGTGAGGACTTAAGTTGTATAAATCTTACATTCAAGTAGTAGAAAATTATTTCTTCTTTTAGAAATATGAAGTATAATGATGAATATTATTCTAGTTAAAATATAAAGAAAATAAAAATTTACTACTTGCATTTTATAGAGGTTTATGTCTTGTCCTCTTGGGTTGCCTAGTGGGGCATTACAAGAGAATATACTATAGAGCCAGTCTTATCTTTGAAATCTCTACCTATCTCACCTAAGTCTTATGGAAAATCTTTAAAATAGTCCAAACCAGACTCTAAAGAACCTCTTGAGGCATATAAAAAGAATTTTGTAGCAAAACAAGTCTCCAAGAAAGAATTTGAAGAAGATGAGGCTGTGCTTACATGGCTATACAAGGATGAACCTGAATCTCAAGTTGTTTAGACTAGTGACTCTAAAGTATCCAAAATCCACTCTAAGACATATGGTCCAAGAGATAAATTAATAGCTAAGATGGGATATCCAGGTAAAGGACCTCTAGGAGTCAGAGGATAAGGTCTTATAACACCTATTTCACATACTGGTAGGGAAAACAAAGATACTATTGGCTTAGTCTTTAAAAAGAAACCCTTCCACCTCAAAGGTAATTGTTCTCATGTCATAGAACAAATCACACCAGGTGAACCTCTTCTTAAGAAGGAAGAAACTGAACCATGAGATATTCATTCAGATAGCTATGAACTCATCCCTTATGAGTGTTTGCCTAAGGAAATGAAAGACCTCCTTGAAGCTGAAGATGATCCAATAAAAAGAATCAATGTAGTAGAAACACAAGAACCTACTATAGAGCAAGAGATAGTTGCAACACAAGAACTAGCTAATCTCGAAGACAATCAAATAGGCAAAGAGGAAGGTGGTAGTTATTCTGAGATAGATTCTCATGAGTATGAATTCAAATCAGAATCTAAGGGTAACCCTTCTCGAGGTATCATCCTGACTTTACTCATGTTCTTAGATTTCCTAGAGGAATAGATGAAGAATCTAATGACTATGAATGGGGAGCCATTCCAGAAGAAGATGAGCTTATTATAGAGAAACATGTTGATGTTATTCACCAATATGCACCTAAACCCAATGTAAGTGTAGATTGAAGTGATGAACCTATCGAGTCTGGTCCAGCTATGGCTGACTTGGACTCCCACAATGACATTGAGCCTATTCACAAATTGAATGTCTTAAGTTATAATATCACCTTTGAACTCAAGCGTCGGGTTAGGACCAATGATGACAAATCCATATCCATAAACACTATCTCCCAATCTTTCCCCACTTTGACTATCCAACATCCTAAACTTCTTGATCAAACCTCCACAAAGAGCCATGGTATTTATACCTTCCCAAATGACTATGCCCTTGCTTTCTACCTAAATGTAGTTGAGTCTATGAAGACTTCCATTAGTGAACTGAGCATTAGCATGATGAAGTCAGACATTAAATATCTTAGTCAAAAAAATAAGAATAAGAATAAAAAGAAAAGGAGTTTTGAGGGTGAAAACTACTTTGTGGCAGTCTCAGAACCTACACAAGTAAAAATAAAAGACATATCTAAAGGTGAAAACCTCTCTCAGGTGCCTAAGGATGAGATATTTGATTTCCTTCTAAGTCATTTACATGACAGATCTCTGGTTCTAATTGAGCCCACTCAATCTATCAATTTGGGAACAACAGAGGAACCACAATTGATCCATGTAGCATAAGCTTTATCAGAAGAAGAGAAGCAAAAATTTACAACATTCCTAATAAAGAAGAAGATCAAATCTGCATGGAAATATTTAGATATGCCAGGGTTGGATCCTAATTTTATAATGCATCATTTATCTATAGCTCCAAATGTCAAACCTGTTAAGCAAAAATTGAGAAAGATGCATCCTCATGTTGCACTCTTGGTAAAAGTTGAATTAGAGAAGCTCCTGAAAGCCAGATTTATCCAAGTTATTGATTATGTAGAATGGATCTCTAATATTGTACTTGTTTCAAAACCAGATAAATCAATCAGAGTGTGCAGAAACTTTAGAGATGTAAACAAAGCATGCCCTAAGGATGATTTTCCATTACCTAACATTGATATGATAGTGGACATGACTGCGGGCTTTGAGATGTATATTTTAATGGATGGTTTTTCTAGATATAATCAAATAAAAATTACTCCAGAGGATCAAGAGAAAACTACTTTCACATGTGCATGGGGTACCTTCTGTTGGAATGTCATGCCATTTGGGCTTAAAAATGCTGGTGCTACATATCAAAGAGCCATGACATCTATTTTTCATGACATGATGCATAGGACTATGGAGGATTATGTTGATGATACTTTAGCAAAATCTATGATTAGAGCTGAACATCTAAATGACTTGAGCAAGATACTAGACAAAATGGAAAAATTTAGTCTCAGACTAAATCCTAAGAAGTGTGCTTTTGGTGTCACTTCTGGAAAGCTCTTAGGATACATAGTTTCAAAGAAGGGCATTGAAGTTGATCCAGCTAAAGTAAAGGCTATAATGGAGATGAAACCTCCCAAAAACATCAATCAAATGAGGACATTGCAAGGAAGAGTTCAATCTATCAGAAGATTCATATCACAGCTAGCAAACATATCACAACCTTTTACAAAAACATTACATAAAGATGTGACATTTGCATGGAATGAAGAATGTGAGAACAACTTTAACTATATCAAGAAGTATCTATCAAATCCTCCTATCTTGATGCCTCCCATTCCAAGGAAGCCTTTGATCTTATATGTCTCCATTATAGATACATCACTGTGGGCATTGCTTGCACAACATGATGAGAACAAAGAGGAAAGAGCTATATTCTATATCAGTAGAACATTGGTTGCATATGAGAAGAACTATTCAATGATTGAGAAAGCTTGTCTAGATGTGATCTTTGCATCACAAAAATTGAGACATTATATGTTAGCTCATACCACACATCTGGTAGCTAAAATTGATCCACTCAAGTACCTACTAAGAAAATTTTCCCTCACAGGTAGATTAGCTAAATGGGTCATGCTCTTAAGTGAATTTGACATTGAATATGTGGAAAGAAAAGCTATAAAAGGATAGGTTATTGCTGATCAATTGGTGGATGCACCCATGACTAATGATACACCAATGCAAATGGAATTTCTAGATTCCTCTATCATGACTCTTTCTTCTAGAGAATGGTAGTTATTCTTTGATGGCTCCTATACACATAATGGATTAGGAGTAGGCATATTATTTATAACTCCTCAAGGATAATCCATACCAAAAGCATTTAGATTAGAGTTCCCTTGCACAAACAATATTGCAGAATATGAAGC
Source organism: Chamaecyparis obtusa (assembly GCA_027943335.1). Classification (NCBI taxonomy): domain Eukaryota; kingdom Viridiplantae; phylum Streptophyta; class Pinopsida; order Cupressales; family Cupressaceae; genus Chamaecyparis; species Chamaecyparis obtusa. The sequence goes on from BSBK01010063.1 coordinate 70,704, forward strand.
CCTTTTGAATGGTATGAAACTAGCAATTGAATAGAGAGTAACAGAATTACACATTCATGGAGACTCACAACTTGTTATCCATCAAGTCAATGATGTGTACCAAACTAAAGATGAAAAGCTTATTCCATACAAGAGAATGGTAGATGATCTAAAGAATTATTTCATATCTATCACATTTGAGAAAATACCTAGAATAGAGAATAAGGTTGTTGATGCAATGACAATGCTATCTACTTTATTACAGTAGCTTGAACATGAGCTATGCTATGAGTTTCTAGGGGAAGCACTATCTTATCCTGCATATGATTCCCCTAAAACCCACATGATCTACAGTATTGTTGGTCATGATTCATCTAGATACAAAAACCTATTCTCCTATCTCCAAGACCAAATCATTCTTGATACCTTCAACCACCATGAGAAGAGATACCTTATCCATAATGCCTCCTGATATGTCATCATTGGTCATGATCTGTACAAATGAGGTCTAGATGGTACCCTACTTAGATGTTTAGAACAAGAAGAGTCTCAACATCCATTAGAGGAAGTCCATGATGGTATTTGTGGGTCACACTCAAACGGTTTAACACTGGCTCAAAAACTTATTAGGGCTAGGTACTATTGGCCTAAAATGGAGAAAGAGTCTATCAAGTTTGCTAAGAACTGTCAAAAGTGCCAAGTGCATGGCAACTTAATTCATGCTCCAAGGAGAGATCTAATTCCCTTTACTACACAATGGCCTTTTCATCAATGGGCCTTTGATCTTATAGGAGCTATACATCCTCATTCTTCTAATGGACATACCCATATAATCATAGCTACAGATTATTTTACAAAATGGGTAGAAGTAGTCCCATTGACACAAGCAACTGGAAAATAAATATCTATGTTCATATTGAATGATATAATATGCAGATATGGGATACCTCATTCCATAATCATAGATAATGGTGGATAATTCAAGAACAAGGATCTAGATGATTTATGTGCTAAATTCAAGATTACACAACATTGGTCATCTATCTACTATCCTCAAGGGAATGGACAAGCAGAGGCTTCTAACAAGAATCTATTGAAAATCTTGCACCGAATAGTTAATAAAATAGGAAGAGATTGGCATCTCATAATTAATCCAGCTCTTTGGGCCTACAGAACAAGTATCAGAACACCCACTAGGGCTACTCCATTCACTTTAGTTTATGGATCTAAAGTGCTGTTGCCTATTGAGGTTGAAATCCCATCACTAAGAATCAGAATGCGTGGTCTAGTAACTAATGATGACTACAGAGTGTCTAGGTTGTAAGAACTTGAACTACTAGATGAGTGTAGACAAGCAGCGTATGATCATCTCAGAGTATATCAGAAGAGAATATCTAGAGGTTACAACAAGAAAGTCAGACATAGATAATTTCAGGTTGGTGATCTAGTCTTGAGAGAGAATCCTAAAAATCAATCACATCGAGAATGCAAGGGGAAGTTTGAACCCAACTGGCTGGGTCCCTTTGTTATCACTACTACTTTTGGCTTTGATGCCTATCAACTCTCAATGACTGAAGGAGAGAATCTCTGAGAACCAATCAACATTCTTCATCTGAAGAAATTCTATGCCTAAGGCATTCAGTGTTTGGTAAAATGTCTTGAAAAAATCTTAAAACCTAGCAATAGGCACCTTGATGATTTGCAAAAAAATCAAAAAATGAAAAATACAAAAAAAATGAGAAAAAGAAAAAGTGCCTTGGTGAAAACCTGGAAATAGACGCCTTGGTAGCAAAAATAGCATCTCTACCAAGATGGTGAAAACTTAGCAAATGGGTGCCACTTGTTCAAAATGGTCCATCTATCAGCACAATCTTGGTATTTCCCAACTTTCCATCTTGCTTTAGTTTGTACATATCTCTTGGTTTGTTTCCACATTCCTATTTTCAATAAGTCAGTCTATACACCAACTTGTTCAAGCATCTATATCATATCAATGCTTAACACTTGGGGGCATTCAATGTCATATCCTATGGTCTCTAGTATACTTTAGATGTGTCATATCCAATTAGAGTCCTTTGAAGCTTCATTCGATTTAGTCAATTAGTCTTGTCTCCAGAAAGGATTTTGCATCTACAACAATGCAATCAAACATCAAACACAAACTGAAAACAATCTATGCTTTTTACATGATTTTATCTCCTTGTACGCCTACTGATTCGCATTGAGATTTTTGCATATTGTGTCCCTTTGAGCTCTTCGATGATGTCCTTTACAAGATTTAGAGAGTGATGACTGGGGGCATAATCTTTTCTTTGTCTTCTACTTGTATGTGAAAATCTAACAACTTTGAAAGTTCTGGATTGAAATGGCATCCAACTGTAAGAGCCTCTATCCCAAATTGGATGGCCATGCATACCTCGACCATTGATACCCAAAAAATTCAAGGAAGTTTGATCTAACTATTGTCTTTTTGAGTGAGTTCTTTCTCCTACTGTGAAACACAATCTTACCTAAGGATGTGAATGATAAAGGGTCACTACGGGTAATTCACATTGGATTTAGGATGATCTCTTGAATATTTGATGTGTTTTTAATGCAAGGCATATTCTGGTCATCATGACATTTATGTTTTGATGCTTATACAAATTGCTATATCAAAATGGACATGATATTCAGGTCATCCTGGCGTTTATGCCTTGGTGCTTATATCTAATCTGACGCGCTGAAAACAAAATCAATATTCATATGTCCATGGTTTCATAATAAGTGGGTGTTGTATTGATTCTTGCATATACAAATTGATATTCATATGTCTATGGTTTCATAACTAGTGGGCATTGTATTGATTTATTCGGTTACCTAAACATTCAATGATGAGAATGACTGACACATGATCAGTGACTAGGTCCTAGGTCTTAGGTTGCATTTTACTTTTCTTGTTTCTTTGCATTTTGCATGTTTGCATGATCTCACAATGGCTACATAACTTCAACGCTTAAATGATTCTTCTATCACCTCTTCAAATCTCACAAGAGCTAAATCTTATACGAAGGTTCCTCCAACAAAACAACAAGTAGAATCCTTTTTCGAGATGAAAATCAAAATTTGAGATCATTTATATTATTAACTACTTGCATAATCAACCGTCCATCATCACATAAATTTAGTATTCAACTTAGCTAATTATCTTACATCAAACTATTGAAGTTTCAACTTGGTCAACCATGGTCAACTCATGGTCAAACCTAGTCAAACTTTGCTTCCTAGACCTCCAAACGATGCAGAATGCATTTTCGAATGTGTTTAACCACTTCTCAAATCAATTAACATGCTTCTGAACTATTCAATGCTGACTTTTCTTGTCAGATTTCAATTTTTATCCCGAAGGGGGCTTGGTATTGCACATCATTCAAGTCTGTAATCAAGACAACAACCACGTCTAACTGCTAATTCATCAAAAACACCTCATTGCTTGGGGCAAATCAATCATCGCTTGGGGCATATCAGATTCATCGAGATCCATATCAATCTGGTATTCTCTTAATCTTGTAAACTGTATCAGTCTTTTGTAACCATCGGTTCATTAGTGTTATTTCCTTGGTTCTTCATAACTGAAGGGTTCAGATGTGATACCAATGTGCTTCTTATCGACAATCGGGTCTGGAATCGGTCACTCACTTCTACACAATCATAAGGTTCAGAATCAGGTGTTTTGACACTTTTTTACAATCATCGGTTCATTTCTATTATAGTTAACATTATCTTTGGTCATTCACGACCTATTATCTTCATATCAAACTTCAATCAGTTTCTGTTTCATATCAATATCAATTTCAAACATCAGTTTCCATATCATACAAAGACTGTCTTTGAACCACTGCGCTTCACACAATAATTCAAAGAGGGGCAAAATGTAATACCCCAAAAATGAGCTATAGGTTCATTAACCTCCTATATCGACACATCGAATGAAATTGACATTAAAGTCTTAACCTAAGGCACATCTAAACATCATCGAATCCTAATTGATTATCCTAAATTCTGCATCTGGGAATATTCCTACTAATATTCCTATTTATCCTAATTATCTTTAATTTAATGATTATGTGGCGATGAATCCTATTTATCCTAATTATCTTTAATTTAATGATTATTTGGCGATGAATCCTATTTATCCTAAAGTTTGATTAAATGAATATTTTGAATATTTAATTAATTAGATTTAATACTGCCACTTAATTATTTAATTGGATTTAATTATATTTATTCTTAAATTGTATTATTCCATTTTGACAATAAATCAAATATCTTATGACTAATTGATTAAATTCTTATTTAATTAATTAATGTCAATTGTCAAATTTAATAATATAGTTTTTGAATAAAAGTTTGATTTAATAATTGATTAACCCATAAATCAATTGTTTTATTTTTAAAATCAGTTAAGTTGAGGATAAATCACTTTATTTATGTATTTAATTCATAATTAATTATGCACATCCAAAAAGCAGTTAAACTTTAAATCAAAAAATTAAATCAAGTTGTTTTAAAAATAAACTCAACTCTCTTTTGAGTTAAAAGTTGATCTCAACTTCTTATTTAAATCAAAAAGCTATTTTTGCAGGGTTCTTTATGAGTTAACTATCTTTAATTCCTTGTTGACTCAAAAATCAACCTGAGCGATTTATGGATTTTTCCATGCACCTCCAAAGCCCTAGATTTCTATAAAATAAGGGTTCAACTCTTCACAAATCATCTCACAAGTTTCCATACTTACTCTGCCAAAATCAATCTCGAATTTGCACAATCATGCTGGTGAATTGATATCTGAAGACTTGAAGCTTCTTGCGAATCAACAACTTTTGTGAGATCAATCTTGTTTTAGTTTCATATCATTTAGCATATCATTGTTAGATTAATTGCATTGCATATCAGTTTTTCATGTAGAATAGATTTATATCAATTTATTTCATCCTCATTGCACATAAAAACCAAAAATATAGATTAATTTACATTCATCTCATATCTAGATTCTGCATTCAAATCCTTCATTTAGGTGTCGTCAAGGTCACTGATCTTGGTATAATCTGAGAATACATACTCGCATCTACTAGAAGGCAGTAAATTGCCTAGTTAGATTAGTTTCCATTTTACTGCATGATTTTGATTTCTACTAACCTCTAATGTTTTACTGAAGTGTTGTGTCTACATCTAGGTACAAAATTCACACACACAAATAACATTGGGAAGACTAGAAAAGAAAAATACAAGAGAGTTTCTCAGAGGGTTATTACAACCTCATTAGTAAGTCATCAGTTGAGAAAGGCTCATTTGATGAGACAAACTTGTGTTGACTTCAATATAGACCGTCAAACTTTGGGTAGAGCACTTGCAAGAAGAGAAAGAATTGATGATCCACTTCAAATTGATACATGGGCTTATGGTGGGAGACTTCCATGTTTGGATAAGAAGCTAATAGATGTTGTTAAGGATGAAATTCAATAATTTTGGGATGCTAACTCAAGAGTGTAACCAAATGTGAAGGATGTCTTGAAGTTGAGAGTTGGCAATCGAGATCGCACTCCACATCCTAAACATTATGTGGAGGTAAGTCAAACAATGTTGTATAAAACATTTTGTGAGACACATCCAACATTGAAAATATCACAAAGATCTTTTGAATCCGTGAAGCCATTTTATTGTGTACCCCTTAAGATTCGGAATACATGTTGCAAATATCATGTTGAGTTTTCAATGCATCATGAATTATTACGGTCCATTCATTCTACTTTTCATATTAATGAAATTCTAGAGGATTGTGGTGCAAGTGGTCTTCCTAAATCATCAAGAGATTTGCTAGATCAATTTTTATGTCATAGCGATGATGGTTGTTTATTTTATAAAAAAGATTGCTTAAATGCCAAGTGCTCAGAATGTGGTGGCTTGTCCAAGTTTAGAACATGTTTTCATGAGGGTTTGGAACACAATTCTGGAAAGACACTCATCTAAAAAAAGGTATATGAAACAATGAAATATACATTGAAGAGTGGAGGTGAAGGCTCTAGATGTGAGTTAGTTGCAAAAGAATACAATGTTGCTGATTTTATCTTAGATTTCAAGACAAATTTTTTACAAGTATGCAAGGCATAGTCACAGGTCTCAATGGTTGGATCAAAAATTAAGGATGTGTAAGGACACTTTCGCCATTGGAACTATTATATCCATTGTAGATTTTGTGGAGAACTATACATTGCAGCCCCAAAATGAGACTCAAGCTCAATATTACAATTCCATTTAGGTTGCTATTTTTGTACACATCACATATAGACATTCCCCTGATAGCACAAAATATGAGCAAAAGATAATCAAAGAGTACCATTTTTATATGAGTGATGAAAGGTCTCACTGTCATGAGTTTGTTCAACATTGTTTCCAGAACTATTTTGACTTCTTGCAGGAAAATGGTATTGCTATGGATAGGCATCACATTTGGTCGGATAATTGCACTGGTCAATTTAAGAATGCCAGAATGTTTTATTGGTTGTGTAGAATGCATGTGGAGAGAGGTGTACCTCATATTTAGAGTTTTTTTTTATTCAGGGCATGGGAAAGGGGAGCATGATGGAGCAGGTGCGTGTGTGAAGAGAGCTCTAGTTAAGGAGAAATTGAGGATTTTAGGTGTTGTACTTCTTGATGCTTGTTCTATTGTTGATTGGTGTACTTTAGCATTGTCACAAGGGGGACTCTTGATTCTACAGTGCGTAGATTCTTTTGGTTGGTTGAGGAGGGAACTATAGGAGATAGATTGGACTGTCAAACAATGAAAGACTCTTCAAAAATGCATTCATTCTGAAGCTCCAATAGTAGTACATGGACCATTTGGACATGAGAGTTGGCTTGTTTTTGCCCCATGTTTTTTCAGTATGATTGGGATCATTGTGAGTCAAGTGAGTGAGTGGATACATGGGTTCCACAATATCTAACTCCTTTATCTTTGACACTCTCTATAAGAAATGATGTCATGGACACTTCAATTATGTATGACCATCTTTCAAATCTTCTGAAGCTAGGAGACATTTTTTTCATTGCTTGCACCACAAGGGATGAGAGATCATATTATTGGTTAGCACATTATGTATGAGGTAAATAGAGTCTTGTACAACTGATGACAGATGGTGATGGGTTCACATATCCTACTAGTTCAGTTTTTGTTGTGGGAACATGGCTGGGAACATACATGATTAGAAAGAATGGAATTCCCACATTTGAAGACTATGAGAAGCACAAAACTATTCTCATGTATACACACCTTGTTATAGAAACAAATGTCAAGTTGTCAAAGCATCAAGGAAGACCAAAGACAAAAGAAATTTGGACTATTTGTACTGTTGATCATGAAGCACTATTGGAGACCCTGAAGCAAAGAGATGACCCTTTAGGAACACTTGACTAGGTAATAAGTCAAATTAGTGCATTGTTTTCTAAGTTTGTTAAGCTTAATTTCAATACAATAATTTCACCTTTCTTAGATTGTATTTTGAGTCAATAAACTTGGTTTTGTATGTGGATAGTAACTTGTGTAGGAGCACCTATGAAGACACCTATAGTCACCATGGATCAAATCAGAGATAGAAGGACAAAAGGATCCTTAATGGTTAATTGAGATCTTTTGAAGCCTATAATGGCAATTTGTAACAATCAATTTGATTTAAAAGTTAAATGTCCTAGAAGTCTTGATAAGGACTTATGACCAAAATGATGTATGGGTGGCCAATAGTGCCAACAAGGGATCTTACATGTCATTTACTTATGTCATTTGCATGGTTTGAATTCTTACATGTTTGATTTTTATTTCTAATGCTTTAAGGATATTATTTTTTATCATTTCAAACAATCTATAGAAGTTAAACCTCAAATATAATAAGCTCCATGAACAGGGTATTCCAGAGTAAAGAAAAACAAATGTCCTAATATTCACTCTTTGTTATTGGGTTTTGGGAGGGGTGGTAGAATATTAAAAATAATTGAATTTTAGTAGAGTGCTAACTGGCATAATCATGATTAGTTTCACAATTCAAATTTCAAACATACCACTAATAGTTATTGCAACAGAACTGGATCAAGAAAAGAAGTCTACATGCTTTCCCATTTGGGTCTTCTCTTGTTTCAAAATGAAAACCTAATTGTTTCCACTGCAAATAAGGACATGTTCCCAAGGACTAATTAATCTATAAAACACAACTTCTTGCAGGCTTCCCAGTGTACCATTATGCATTGTCTGTTATATGGTCTGCAAGTGATGTGCTTTCTGAGTTTGCATGGGAGAGTAAAAGGGTTAAATTTTTTGGTTACTAAAAATGGTGTGGACTATAAGTTGGTGTTTCACTTTCATGACATTGTAAATATGAGTGACAACCCCATTTTGCCCATAGATTCACTGCAATGCTCATGACCACGCTTGACCCAAGTGACCCCAAGGTGCACTAAGCATGATTGGGAAATGATCTTCTGAAGCTTGTATCTCGAACCTCGTGAGAGATATCAAAAAACTATTAGGGGCTACAAGATCTTGTTTCTGAGGTCTACAATAAACCTCTCAGTTTTGGGCGATTTGACTTCATTTTCATTTTGAAAAGAGATTTGAGTTGATGCCAAAACTTGTAGTGAGGGTTAGTTGAAAGTAGCTCAGTAGTGTATCTTTCAAACCGTCCATCCTGGGATCAAACCATCTAATCCATCAGCTCTGGTTGGCCAGGTAAATGCTAGTGACAACCCCGTTCCACCCACAAAGTCACTAGAATGCTCACGACCATGCTTGACCAAAGTGACCCCAAGGTGCAGTAAGCCTGATTAGGTAGAAATCTTCTGAGGATCGTATCTAAGACCTCATGAGAGGTATCGACAAACTACCAGGGGCTACGGTGAGGTCTACAATAACCTCTCTTAGTTTTGGGTGATTCAACTTCATTTGTATTTGGCAAGGTGATCTCAGTCAATGCCAAAACTTGCAGTGAGGGTTAGTTGAAAGTAGCTCAACAGTGTATGTTTCAAACCGTCCATCCTAGCATCAAACCATCTGCTCCATCAGCTCCAATTTTCCAAGTAAACACCACTGACAACCCCATTTCACCCACGAAGTCACTGGAACGCTCGCGACCACGCTCGACCCAAGTGACCCCAAGGTGCACTAAGCACAATTGGGTAGTGATCTTCCAAGGCTTGTATCTTAGACCTCTTAAGAGGTATCAACAAACCATTAAGGGCTATGAGATCATGTTTCCAAGTTCTACAATAACCTCTCTTAGTTTTGGGTGATTCAACTTCATTTTCATTTGGCAAGGCGATCTCAGTCGATGCCAAAACTTGTAGTGAGGGTCAGTTGAAAGTAGCTCAGTAGTGTAGCTTTCAAACTATCCATCTTGGCATCGAACCATCTACTCCATCAGCTTTGGTTGGCTGGGTAAATGCCATTGATAACCCTATTCCACCCACGGAGTCACTGGAATGCTCACGACCACGCTCGATCCAAGTGACCCCAAGGTGCACTAAGCATGATTGGACAATGATCTTTTGAGGCTCATATCTTAGACCTCGTGAGAGGTATCAAAAAAATGTTAGGGGCTACAGGATTTTGTTTCCAAGGTCTATAACAACCTCTCTCGATTTTGGGCGATTCAACTTTGTTTGCATTTGGCAAGGCGATCTTAGTCGATGCCAAAACTTGGAGTGAGGGTCAGTTGAAAGTAGCTTAGCAGTGTATCTTTCAAACCATCCTCCCTGGAATCAAACCATCTACTCCATTAGCTCTGGTTGGCCAGGTAAACACAAGTGACAACCCCGCTCCACCCATAGAGTCACTGGAATGCTTGTGACCATGCTCGACCCAAGTGACCCCAAGGTGCACTAAGCATGATTGGACAGCGATCTTATGAGGCTTGTATCTCAGACCTCATGAGAGGTATTGATAAATAGTCAGGGGCTACGTGATTGTGTTTCTAAGGTCTACAATAACCTCTGTCAGTTTTGGGTGATTCAACTTTGTTTGCATTCGGCAAGGTGATCTCAGTCGATGCCAAAACTTGCAGTGAGGGTCAGTTGAAAGTAGCTCAGCAATGTATCTTTCAAGCCATCCATTCTAGCATAAAACCATCTTCTCCATCAGCTCTGATTGGCTAGGTAAACACCAGTGACAACCTTGTTCCACCCATGGAGTCACTGGAATGCTCGGGACCACACTCAACCCAAGTGACCCCAAGGTGCACTAAGCACGATTGGACAACGATCTTCCAAGGCTCGTATCTCAAACCTCATTAGAGGTATCAACAAATTGTTAGGGGCTATGGGATTTTTTTTCAAGGAATATAATAACCTCTCTCAGTTTTGGGTGATTCGACTTCATTTGCATTTGGCAAGGCAATCTTAGTTGATGCCAAAACATGTAGTGAGTGTAAGTTGAATGTAGCTCAGCAGTGCATCTTTCAAACCATTTGTCCTAATATTAAACTATCTACTCCATCAGCTCCGGTTGGCTAGATAAATGCCACTAACAATCCCATTCCACCCATAGAGTCACTAGAACACTCGCGACCACACTTGACCCAAGTGACCCTAATGTGCACTAAGCATGATTGGGAAGTGATCTTTCGAGGCTCGTATCTCAGACCTCATGAGAGGTATCAAGAAATTTTTAGGGGCTACAAGATCATGTTTCCAAGGTCTACAATAACCTCTCTCAATTTTGGGTGATTTGACTTCGTTTGCATTTGGCAAGGAGCTCTCAGTCGATGCCAAAACTTGCAGTGAGGGTCAGTTGAAAGTAGCTCAACAGTGTATCTTTCAAACCATCTATCCTGGCACTGAACCATCTACTCCATCGACTTTGGTTGGCTGGGTAAATGCCACTAACAACCTTGTTCCACCCACGGAGTCACTGGAATGGTCACGACCATGTTGAACCCAAGTGACCCCAAGGTGCACTAAACATGATTGGGCAGCGATCTTCTGAGGTTCGTATCTCAGACCTCGTGAGAGGTATCAACAAACTGTTAGGGGCTATGGATCATGTTTCCAATGTCTACAATAACCTCTCTCTATTTTGGGTGATTCAACTTTGTTTGCATTTGGAAAGGCGATCTCTGTTGATGCCAAAACTTGTAGTGAGGGTTAGTTGAAAGTAGCTCAGTAGTATATCTTTCAAACCATCTGTCCTGGCATCAAACCATCTGCTCCATCGGCTCTGGTTGGCTGGGTAAATGCCACTAACAACCTTGTTCTGCCCATGGAGTCACTAGAATGCTCGCGACCATGCTCGACCCAAGTGACCTAACAACACAAGTGCTACATTCCTCTGTAGATTTAGTAAACCCCAATATGATGAGTTATATACACAGTGAGTATATACATAGTATTAAAAAAATGTAGTACTAAGTGGCTCAAGTGAGTATATATAATGGTATGAAACATAAGAACATAGGAAATCTATAGAAGTTAAACCTCAAACATAATATGCTCCATGAAGAGGGTATTCCAGAGTAAAGAAAAACAAATGTAGCTTCAACAAGATATAATTTAAATCATAATGATAATCATAGTCAAGATATAACTTTAGCATTCAATTCCATAAACATGAATAATAAATATGTATACAAAAGATGACACAAATAAAACATAAAAATGAACATGTTCTATATATAGAAAGTATCAAATGTATCAAAAGTATCTCCATATACAAATATGGCACATGCCATTTCAAAATGTCTACAAAATCAATGTTTCAATGTGTACAATGTGGCATATATGCCATCTCAAAATGTGCCAAGTGGCATCTCTAAATGACCACAAAACTAAAACTACATCCTATGTTGTAGGGGGATCATCAAAATGTAGCCTCTTTTAAGAAGTGTTTGGCTCTGATTGATCCTGAATAAAAAATGAGTTCAAACCCAAGTTAGATTTCTTACTTTATATGATTTGTACACACACACACACACACACACACACACACACACACACACACACACACACATATATATATATATATATATATATATATATATATATATATATATATATATATATATATATATATATATAATTCATAATTTAAACACTAATTTAATTAAAATTATAACTGAATACAAATATATGTAACTGGCCTCTCAGTCACCTACCACGATCAAGTGTCCTAGCATAAGTCTTTGGTAGCGAAGGGACCATGCCAACAATACCAACTCTGACCTATAAATATATATTTGCAATAATGAGATTAGTAGAGTGGTACAACATAGAGTAAAAATCTACAAAATAGGATGATTTGAACTAAAATTAAAACTTACATCTGGTGATCCCTCCTGTAGAATAGTGGGCTGGGTCAACAAAGATACGAAAGATTCTTGTGGGCCCTCCCTCACACTAGGAGTAACCTATGAGATTAAAAAGATTTTCAATTATATATAAATGTACTTCATCATAATAACCCTGGTTACAAAATACAAGTAACAATATGTAAAATTCTATGTACAATCGGTCTATCACTCCGAATCGAGATGCCTGTCAACCTAGGCTCCCGAACCCATGTCGGGACATCATCAATAGCCACACCCTATACAATAAAGTCAAGTAAAATATTTATTACTACACACAAGTGGCATACATATGCATGCATAATTAATCTTAAACAATTAATTACCTTTCCTTTGTCAACACCTAATGAAGGAAGCCCCTCGTGCCCCCCACTGACATCGGCTGTAGCCTGCAAGAGTACAATAAGATGACAATATATTAGTAAATGTATGAATTTTATTTCTCTAATTGATAGAGATTTAAGCATGTAGACCAAATGATATAAAAAGAATAATGTATACATAGTTTATAATATACCGTATAGGCATCAAGGCCAAATGAAATGGCTAAAACTGTGGACTTGTCCACCTGTCTCAACTCCTCCTATATCATCGACTGAACGTAAATGGAAAAAATATATATACATAAGTGCATGAAATCATTAAAACTAATCTAAATAAATAAATTAGATAAGTCATGTGACAAATTTATTTATAATGTTTACTCTTACCATATCAATAGGAGTCCATGGCTCTGCATACACCTCCTAAGCACTCTCATGAGATGTAGATGCTCCATGAGGTGTTGCAGCCTCTATAGCTACGTCTCCTACATCCTCCTCATCAATAACATACTGATATGTATCAGCATCAGTAAGCGGTCTGAGGCACATATTCTTGCATATAATGCAAATATGAGGCTCGCATACATGTGAACTCTGGCAAGATGTCGATAAGCCAACATCATCCACACTAGGAGGTAACACTGACCTGGTCTGTGTGATCAAATGATCACCCAGCAAATGAATGACCCTAATAGTTTGGGAGGCATCTTGTGCAATGATGTCGGGATGCTGCACTTGAGGAGGGGGTACGACATCAGTGGGGGGGACAAAGGTAGTGGCCTTTTTGCACTAGGAAAATGGCCTAGTCTGAGGAGTTCCTCTGCCTATGCCCATGTTGGGCCTTATACTCTAATAATGAACATTGTGACCAAGAAAAAACTCAACATACCATTTTTTTATGAAATAGAAAGGGAGCTCCAAATTTCTATGGGGTGGTTTATCAAAAACCATCCACCAACGATCCCAAAAGTGTGTGCACATTGCTTCATTTGTGCACCATTTTATTGATAATTTGGGCTTTTTGGGGTCAACTTGTAATCCGATTTTAGGATTCACAAAAAGGGAAGCTATATCTTCCTTACTTATATTAAGGGCCGCAATCCCATCATGGTCAAGCCTGTCATCAAATTGTGTGTGCATATCATCACGCCAATGAAGAGCAGCATTATGTTGCCACGTGAGTGTGTCAATATTTTCAACAGTAGTATTTAATGTGGCAAGCATGTGACCTAATGTAGGTATATTCTGATATGTGTTTTGGAAACCTCGTATTGTGATCAAATTATCTTGTATCAAATCTTCTAAAGATCGAGGGTTTTGAGATGGGGGATTGTTTTGGGGATCATTATTTGGTGCGGGAGGTTTATTTTCTTCATTTTTGTCAACCATATCTGATTAAATTTAAAAAAAATCTAAATTTCAATTTGATTTCATATACTATTACAAAAATAAATACAAAACCCTATTTCAACCAAAAAAACTACATTTAACATCAAAATAAAATAAAATAATCAAAATATACAAAGAATTTACTTACCGTATATATTGCGGAGATCAAATTTGTTGTATCAGAAATCAGATATCCGAAAATATCATGTATATGATATTTGCAGCCATTTTCCAAACCCAAAATGTGACGAGAAATGAGGAAAATGGCTCACGGGTTTTGATTTATGCCACAGGTTTTAGATACCCGATTTAATATCAGGTACTCGATATATTTTCGGGTACCTAGTTAAGCCTGTTCTTTGGTGTTAGGTTTGCCTAGGTGTACTAACACCCAAGCCTACTAAAAATTCAACAAGCATTTTCATGCACTTTTGGATGAGTCAAAAGTGAATATTTTTCACATCACCACTTTTTGGCCCCTCATGATCTTGCACATACCCTCTAACTTTATCTGTTCCATCTTCTTCCATACCATTTCTTCCATGCCATCTTCTTCCATGCCATCCTCTTCTATGCCTCCACCATAGACTCCTCCTACACAGGATCTCAATTGAGAAGCTCTAACAGCGGCATCATAGGTTTGAACCTTACACTCACATGTGTCTCAGATTAGGTAGTAGGTTAGCCAGCTCAACAGTATGATGCATGCTTTTATGGCCACTATGAGTCAACATAGGATATAAGCTAGTTCGATTAGACCTCCTGATACTGGTCCTGGTCCTGATGGAGTTGATGGTGGTGGTGGCTTAGCCAGTTGATTTATATCGATCTAATAGATATTCCTTCATTCATTGATGTACATGATGATCATTTTTTTTGTATCGAGACATTGGACTCTGTTGTATTCTTTTGATCAGTTGATGTTCCCTTATGTATTGATACTTATTAATACTTTGATGGACTTTTGATTTCTTGATGTTTCATGATAATATCATAGACTTTGATACTCCACTGATTTATGATGATACCATAGACTTTGATTCTCAGTTTTGATAGATTTACTTTATGTGATGTCATCATGTGTTGGACCTCATTTTTCAGGTGATTTACTATGATATGCAGATCTACATGGGTCTATCTCCTATATGCTTTGTTTTATGCTTTTTGGAATGTAGTTTTATGATATGGATGCACATGTTCTATTTATGCTTATACGGTTTTCTTATGTATGACATATAATAAATGAATGGATGTGATATGGATTTATGATATTTTGATGCTTTATGGATGCAATTGATATATAAATGTGTTAGATGATGATGTAATGATTTAATGAATAATGCGATGTAATGATGTTCATGAATATATTTATTTGGATAATATGGATATATGTAATGGATTTATGATATACAAATGTGATGTAAAATATGATGGACCTATATGATGTAACAAATAATGATTATGGATATTTAATGATTAATTATTCTACATGTTATATATAAATGAATGATGTTGATGTAATGTAGATGCTAGGATAGTGCAATGATGAAAATAAATGTATGGATTTAAATGAATAATGCAATGTACAATGTTTTTGAATGAATTAAATGATATGCACCTAATGATGAATTTATGTCTATTTGAATGAAATGACTTAATGTATGCAATGAATATTAATGAATGCAATGGTAAATACACTTAATGGATTTATATGAATGATTTGCACACTAAATAAGATGAAACTTTCAAATGAATGTGACCTAACGCAATGTTACATTATGAAAGTTTGATGCTTAAAATGAATGCAACCTAATGCAATGTTACTTTATGAAAGTTTAAATCTAGATGATGAATGCAACCTAACACAATTAACTTAATTAATTTGAATCTAGATGATGAATGCAACCTAATACAATTAAATTAATGTAAGATTTGATGCAAGTTATATGTAATGAACTTAGATTAAAATGAATGCAAACTAATGCAAAGAATCTAATTGGTACTTTAGGGTGGAAATTCCTAAATGAATGCAATATAACATGTATCTAACAAATTCTCATGAACTAATGTAATACACCTTTGTTTTTTAGTTTCAATTTTTAGCACACTCAATCACATATAGTTTTTTATGCTTATTTGATTTTTTATTTGACTACACCCCTTTCTATTTTCCCCTTGCAATTTTGTTTTTAGGCTAAGAAAGGCAAATACATTAAATACATTTAATCTAAGATGTATGCAATTAACTGTCACTATATAAAAATTTGGAGCTTATATTCATCATTGAGTAGTTTTTGTAATCCCAATTTAGTACAACCATCACTAGTTCAACTATGATGATATGAATACTTCTTTCACCTCTTTCATTTATTTCCCATCCTTTGGTATGACTATCACTGATCGAAGTCAATCATGAGAGTGTGAATACCAATTTTGTCAGATTCTATGTTGCAAGTGGATTTTGGTATTATTATATTGAACATCAAAATATCCAAGGTATCCTTTTGCATAAACAAACAAAAATCTTAGTTTCATCATATGTACAAGTCATCGATGATTCTTTGTTGATCACATTGTTAGACAAATAATATATTCTTTAAAACTTTGATTTTAAGATAGTCATTCAAAAATCAATAAAATATCATGCTTTCATCATAGCTTGTCTAGTTTAAAAACTTTCATCGATTCACTAAAAAGAAATGATTTCATCAATCAAGTCAACCCTTTAGAAAAAAAATTGTATTATTTTTCAAATCCATATTTCAAGTGTAGTTCCATCCATTTCATACTTTTAATCCTAATAAAGATGGGTTCATGTAAGATCTTGGATCAAATTTTGCATTTTGGTTCAAATTGGATTAGAGTTAAGATTTGATTAAGTGTTTTACTTGCGTCTTGACAAATTGATTTGATGATTGATTGAAATTTTATTTTGATGAATCCTTCCTCCTTTAGAGTAGATTGCCCCTAGTTTGATATGATTTCAATGTTAGACTTAGGACAATTTGCAAATGAGGTAACCAAAATCTTTAGGTACTTGCAAATGAAACTATGGGGTTTTATTATGCAATATATACAAATGCTAGTGAATGTAATATTTACAAGGGTGACTGCTAGGTATGTGACTACCTCAGACTTTCAATGGTGCCTGTTTACTAGGTTTTCACCGATTGAATGGATCTTGCTTTCTTTTTCTATTTTTCAAGCTTTCTCCTTTTTTTTCTACCAAGGCACCTATTTGCTAGGTTTTCACCAAGGCACTTTTTCTCTTATATTTTTTTTTATTTTTTTACTTTCTTTTTTTTCAATTTTGTTTTTCCATATCATCAAGGTGCCTATTTGCTAGGTTTTCACCAAGACAACACCTTTTTGAGAATCATATATGAATGTTTTTGGCTTTCTTCATGCTCAATTTTCCACTATTTTTTATCTTTTCTGCATTTCTGATTTGTTTTCTCTTTTCTATTTTTCAAATGTTTTTGGTATTTTCAAGATCTCTTTTGACTATATATAATAAATAGGATACTTTTCATCTGATTTTTTTATACTCTTTTTTTATACACTTTCATCTTCTTTATGTGTAGAACCTTTTTAGATAAATTCTATTGATAGGCTCTTGCAACTCTTCTCCATCACAATCAACTAATGTATAGGTGGTTGTCCAAAAATATGAAGTGATCACAAAAGGTCCTAACCAATTTTATTTCCATTTTCCTTTCTTTTCCATTTTCTACTTGATTCTTTGGATTTTCTCGCAAAACTAAGTTACCTGTTTGGAATTTTCTTGACTTGATATGCTTGTTATAAGTCCTTGACATTTAGTTTTGATATACTTTTAAGTGATCAAAGGATTTTTTTTGTTTCTCATCTAGTAGTTCTAGTTCATGCAACCTAGCAACTCTATAATCTTCTTCACTTATCAAACCACGTAGAGATACTCTTAAAGATGGAAGTTCTACCTTCAAAGGTGAAACTACTTCTATTCCAAAGACTAAGGAAAATGGTGTAGCCCCTATTGGCATTCTGATACTTGTCCTATAAGCCCATAAGGTTGGGTTTATTTTTATATGCCAATCTCTACTTGAATTATCCACAGTTCTCTTCAATATCTTTAAGATGTTCTTATTTGTTGCTTCGGCTTGTCCATTACCTTGGGGGTAATATATTGAAGATGAGTGATGTATCATTTGAAACTTTTCTTGGCATTGTCTATTATGATGACATGTGGGACACCATATCTACATATTATGTGGTTTAATATGAACAAGGATATCTACTTTCCTGTAGTAGTTGATAAGGGTACAACTTCAACCCATTTGGTAAAGTACTCTATTGTTGTGATGATAAATTTATGATCATTTGAAGATGGTGGATAAATCATCCCTATTAAATCTAAACCCCATTGATAAAATGGCCAAGGTGTCATCATAGGATGAAGCTCTTGTGTGGGTACATGGATCAAGTTCCCATTATATTGGCACTCACGACCATTTTTAGCAAAGTTACAAGTGTCCTTCTCCATAGTAAGCCAAAAATATCCCATCCTAAGAAGTTTCTTAGCTAGGGTTAAACCATTCTAATGTGACCCACAAATCCCCTCATGAATTTCTCGAAAGGATATATTTGATTCCTCTTTCTCTAGACATCTAAGAAGCATTCCATCTAGACTCTTACGATACAATGTGTCTGATATTAAGGTATAACGAGAGGCTTGTTAGATAAAGCTTTTCTTTTGGTTCCTAGTTTGGTCCATAGGTAGGATTTAGTCTTTTAAGTATGTATGAATGGCTCCATACCAAGGTGATTCATGTGTGGTTAGCAAACAAATGGTATGAAGATGGGTAGGGTCAAATGTGGGTTGCTCAACTTCTTCTACCAAGAATTCATATCTAGTACTTTGATCTAGTATTTGGAGAAGTGATGTCAAAGTTGCCATTGCATCTACTGCTTTATTCTTCTCTCCTAGTACTTTCTCAAAGGTGATGAGAGTGAAGTATTTCTTGATATTTTAAACCATATTTTTGTAAGGTATCATATTGTCATATTTAGTCTGATACTCATCATTAATTTGATTGATAACTAGTTGTGAATCTCCATAGACTTGTAGCTCTATCACTTTCCATTCTAATGCCAATTTGATCCCAATGACCAATTCTTTATACTCAGCTATATTATTTGTGCATGGGAATAGAAATTTGTATGATTTTGGAATTATAGACCCTTGAGGAGTAATCAAAAGTATGCCTGCTCCTGATCCATGTTGTGTATAGGAACCATCAAAATATAGTCGCTATGTTTTTGCTTCAACATTCACAATTTCAAAATCTGTAAATTCCACTTGTATTGGATGGTCATCTTGTAATGGTGATTCTGCTAATTGATCACCTATAACTTGGCCCTTCATAGATTTTTGATCCTCATATTTTATGTTGAATTCACTTAGCACCATGACCAATTTGGCTAGTCTCTCATTCAATGTTGTTTTGCTGAGAAGATATTTCAAGGGATCAATCTTTGTAATGAGTTGAATCTTGTGGGATACCATATAATGGCATAATTTTTGGGAAGAAAAAACTATGGCCAAACATGCTCTTTTGATGAAGGTGTAATTCAAATCATATTTCACTAATGTTTTGCTGATGTAGTATATGGCCTTTTCTTTTCCTGATTCATCTTCTTCTGCCAAGAGTGTCCCTAATGAGTGTCCAGTCGTTGAAATGTAAAAAATTAAAGGCTTGCCTATTACAGGTGGCATCAAAGTTAGAGGGTTCATTAGATATTTCTTCAACAAGTTGAAAGCTTCTTCACATTTCTCATCCCATTTGAAAACTATGTCCTTATGAAGGAGTTGAGTTAAATTATGACACTTTTCTATTAATTGAGAGATGAACCTTGGAATGGATTGAATCCTGCCTTGAAGAGATCTCATCTGACTTATGTTTCTAGGTGCTTTCATTTCCATGATGGCTTTGACTTTTGCGGGGTCTAACTCTATTCCTTTTGTTGAAACAATATACCCTAGTAGCTTTCCTGATTGAACACCAAATGCACACTTTTTCATATTTAACCTTACTTTAAATTGCTCCAATCTTTCAAATAGTTTCTCTAAGATGGGTATATGTTCTTCTCTTGAGTAAGATTTAGAAAGTATATCATCTACATAGTCATCCATGAACTTATGCATTATGTCATGGAATATAGTTGTCATGGCTCTTTGATAGGTTGCTCCGGCATTCTTTAGACCAAAAGGCATAACATTCCAATAGAATGTCCCCCATGCGCATGTGAATGCTATCTTGTCTTGATCTTTAGGTGCTATCTTTATTTTATTATAACCATTAAATCCATCCATAAATAAGAACATTGAATGTCCTATTGTTAGATCCATGATGGCATCTATGCTTGGTAACGAAAAATCATCTTTAGGACATGCAATATTAAGATCCCTAAAGTTTGTACAAATTCTGAGGGACTTGTCTTCTTTTGAAACTGGTACAATGTTTGAAATCCATTAGGCATAATCAGTGGCTCTTATAAACCCAACTTTCAACAATTTTTCTAACTCCACTTTTACAAGAAAAGCTATGTTTGGATGCATCTTTCTCAATTTATGTTTTACTGGTCTTACTCCTTTTATGTTCAAATAATGCATGATTAAATTTGGATCTAATCCTGGCATATCATCATAGGACCATGCAAAATTGATTTTCTTTTCCTTGAAAATTTTGATGAAGTCTTTTCTTTCCTCACTAGATAGAGATGTTACTAAGTGTATGATCCTTGGTTCTAATTCCGATCCAATATTCACTTTTTCTGTTGGTTCGATCAAGATATGAGATCTTTATTCATAGTGCTTGGGTAAATTATCCAAACTCCCTTCCCTAGGTGCCTCTATTGGGCTTTCACCTTTGGAATCATTCTTTGTTTCTTTCTCTTTTTTATCTAATGTTGCCACAAGGTGGTTTTCAACATTAGATTCTTTCCATTATTTTTTCATTTTTTTTTTTCATTTTTAATTGAATTGAGAGTTTGGATACCTTCCTTTGTCACTCCTTCCTAATATTCCATGGTAGAAGAAGGTTCAACCAAATTTAGGTATTGGGACACCAAGTTATATTTCAAAAATGTAGGGAGTATGGTAGGTTCAATGGAATCTCATTCGATTAAGTCCAGATAGATAAGGGTCAAAGGATCAATGCTTTAGTTTAGTTCAAGGGGATATAGGGAAAAGACTTCATTTGAAGGTTAAAACATTGTATCGCTTAAATTTATAATATGTGTTTCTTCGAGATGTTCTAGAGAACTAGGGTCAAAATCTTCCTCACTAGAATCCTCTATGGTTTTTGTTGAGTAAAAATCTCATGGATTAAACCTAATGTTAGATTCTTCTATAGTAGGTCTCCATGATGGTACATAGGGTTCTCCTACACATTGATTTATTTCAATTTATTGAATTGGGACATTATCTAAGATCACTTGACTAGAACTTGAGGCTTGATTATGATTTGATTTTGAGGCTTGTTCCTTTCCTTGCTAGGAGTGTAGGTGTGGATGACATCAACCTCCTTATCTTGACATGACTCACTTGACAAAGAGTCCCATTCCCAATTGTTGGAATCCTCATCACTTTGAGAACCTAATTGTAAAATTTGGTCATAAACTTTATGATAGTTCTTTTGAGTGTACCCTTGTTCTAGGTACCCTAATCCAATCTTTTATTTTATGTCTCTCCATCTCATTTCAATGGGTTCAATGAGTCCTTCATTTCTTGTTCCTAAAGGTCCCTATCCTTTGTAGCCCACTTTTTGCATGATTTGAAATCCTTTCCCATATTGATGTGTGGCAATGCTTACATTTTGGATGTGCTTCTCATGTGCACTTGATTCTTCATCCTTATAAAGCCAATTTAGGATTTCATTGTCTTCTTCCTCCATGAATGAAGATGTATTCTCCCTCACAAAGTGATTATTGTATTTATGAGGTAGATTAGATGGCTTTCCATATGATTTTGGAGATAAGGGTAGGTCCATCATGGATAGGGAGTATTCACCTACTCCTTTTTGTTTAATTTGACATTTCCTTTCAAAGTTTCTCATCATATGGTCCATCTTTTTGTAATTAGCATCTTTGGTGTAGATTTTGATAGATTTAGCTTTGTCTTCTTTCTTTTTCTCAAGATTAATTTCCTCACTAGCCTTTTCTTTTCCTTTTTTTGATGTAGCTAGGTTAGTAGGACTTTGGATGTTCTCAACAACAATTTACTTTTCTTCTTTTTCTTTTCTCTTTAAAGATGTAAGATCCTTTGAATTTTCACCTTGCTTTATTCTTTGAGGAATAGACCCTTTTGCATTATGTGGGACTAAGGAATCATTGATAGGCTTTATGTTATTACAATATTGAAAGCGGTTTGAGTCCCCTCTTACCATGATTTCTTGTCCTAGATAGGGGAATTTGAGACATTGGTGGTAAGTTGAAGGTACAACTTGCATTTCATGAATCCACGGTCTCCCTAGTAAGATATTGTAAGTCAACTTTAGGTCTAGAACTTGACAAATGGTTTCTTTCTACATTGGACCAACTCTGATAGGAAGTATTATGACACCCTTATATTGTCCCTCTTCATCATCATATTATTTTATGGTTATCTTTTTCTTTGGGACAATAGCCTCCTCATAAAATCCTAAGGCTTTTACCAAGTTTAAGGTACAAATATTCAAGTCAGCTCCTCCATAAATGAGGGACTCTTTTTACTCTATGCTTATGAATTAGAACCTCTATATGCAAAGGAAAATTTTGCATGTTGTTTAATGACATGTCATCTTTCTCTGAAAAAGATAGATAATGAGGTGCAATAAGATGTCCTACCATGTTTTGAAATTTCTCTGCATGTAAATTTAGAGGCACATTAGTCTCTACCAAGGCTTTTTCCAGAATCTCCTTGTGAGTTGGTGAGAGCTTGAGCAATTCTAAAATAGAGATCTGAGCAGGGGTTCATTGTAATTGGTCTACCAAATTATATTTTTTTGATGATGAAGATGAGGTTTGGTTTGGTAGAATGATTCTTGGAGCATTTCCAAGTAGAGTAATTTTTTATGATTGCCCCCTAGTTATAACATTATATGTTGCTTCCCTTGAATTCTCTTTTACCATGATAATATTTATGGTATTCTCATCACTATCTTAAGTATTAGTGATGTTATCATAGGTATGAGAAAATTTGACTTTCGCATTACCTCTTTTATTATTTTGATTGGTGTTTGATGACTCACCCTTTTTGTGATTTAGGAAAGGATTTTTGAAGGCCGTATGATCTTCATTGTTTTGGGGCCCTTCAACCTTTATCGTCCCATCATCAATTAGGTCTTGCACAAGGTGTTTCAATTTAATGCATTCATTGGTTTTATGGCCCTTATTATGATGGTATTCACAATGGTGAGAATCATTCCACCAATTCAGCTTAACTTGTGGTTCATATGGCCTTAACTTGGGTAAGGTAATGATTTTTTTGGCCACCAAAGTCTATAATGCATTTTCCAATAGTTCACCTAAAAAGGTGAATTTCCTCTTTTGATACATGGAAAATAAAGGCTTAGGCTTGTTAACATTAGAATTATTGAAGGGATTATTATTAGCATTGTTGTTTTTATTGTTGGAATTGTTATTATTGAAAGGATCCTTATTCGTTTGAGTCACATTATATAACGAATTTGCTCCACTTGATAAATTAAATGGTGTAGCCTTTAAGTTGTGTGCCTCCACAACTCCATCATTCACAAGATTTTTATTATTTTTCTTCAACCATAGTTTAGGTTTATCATTATGATTGTTAGCTCCTTTATTATTTTTATAATTAGACACATAATGATTATTATTAGTGTTGGTATAGGGTTTATTGTCTTTGAACAATTTGGTCTCTCCCCTCTTAACCAACACATCTTCAATTTTAATCCCATTCTCAATAAGTTTTTTGAATGTAGGGGGACATTGAAGTTGGAACCTATAGTTCATCTCCACATTTAAATTTTTCCTAAATATTTCCATTTTCTCCTTCTCGAAGATACTTTGTGGATATCTTGCAAAAACTGTCCTCCACCTTTGAAGGAACCCTAGGAAAGATTCACCATCCTTTTGTTTCATATCACATAGTTTGAGCATGGTAATCTCAAGTTCAATGTTGTAAGAATAATGAGTTACAAATTTGGAGGCTAATTCCTCGAATGTCTTTATCCCTTGTGAAATTTTGGAGAACCATTCCATGGCTTGACCTCCTAAACTTCTTGGAAAAAGTCTCATTAGGTATGTGGTATCATGCATAAATTCAATGCTTAGGGCACAAAACTCTCTAAGGTGATCATGTGGGTCTAATTTACCCATGTATTTTTCATACTTAGGAAAAACTACATTGATAGGAAAAGGCACCATAACTAAGCTTTTGTCAAAAGGGAATGGGCACAATGTCTCGATAGAGAATGGCTTAGGTTTAGCAGCATTTTTCATTAAGTCGATCTGTGCTTGGAACATTCTAAATTGTTTATTCATAGCATTCATTAGGTTTTTATCTTCTTACATCATAATCATGTGGAAGCTTTACCCCTGCTTGGGATAGATTTAGGAAAAACTTCTCCCTATCCCTATCTATTAGTTTATCGATGACTTCAAGAAAATCATTATCTTCAGCCACTCGATTAGCCCTTTCTTCAAGTGTTTCTTTAGGCTCTTTGTTGGCATTATTCATATTGTCATTATTTCTTCCATGATGGTAATCATGAAATTTGGAATTTCTATCCATTGATTCGATTCTCTTTTCAAATAGATTTGGGAGACTATCCCCTTGGTCGTGATTGTTGAATGGAATTTGATATTCCAATTTAGGGACCTCTTTGGCAATGCAAGTTCCATCTTCTTGTAAAGATATTTTAAGTCTATGAGAGCGTGTAGAAACTGACATCCAAAAAGGTTTAATTTCAAATAGTTTTCCCCAATTTGGTAATCTTTTTTTTTATGAAGAGATTTAAAAATATAAGATGGATTTTCAAATGGATGTCTCTTACTTTTTATATGTATTTTTCAAACAAAAAAACCACACATACACTTGTTTTTTCTAACCCTCTACACAAAAAGTGTTTAAATTTGTAAGGACATTATCATGGGTTTTTGCACAAAAAGACACTTCAAGCAATCTACCTAGCTCAAAATTTGGTTTGTAAACATGACTCTATAAGGTAGTCTTTGCTAAGTTAACAAGATATTTAATCAAGATTCCATTCAAAATGGATATTAAACTTTCATCCTCCAAGTATATTAAAAGGCTTCCCACCACCGGTATGTTGGAGTTTTGTGCAATCTCGAAGGACTAATCGAGGAAGTTCAAAAATTTAACACCCTTTTGTCACACACCCCATTAAGGATGCATGCATTTCATTTTATAGTGGGTTGGATAATTGTGGCAAAGGAAATTGTATCCCACTTTGGGTTGTCCCTCTCATCAGCCTCGTTAAGGAAAATCTTGAGAGGCTAGCCCACTATATATCTAGCATGTTCATTTGAAAGCAATAAAGTGGAATAAAGAGATAGGTTTTGGGAGTTTGATTCACCAAAAGGTGAAGAGCATATCCCTATCTATTTCTCAATTCAAAAACACTTTTAACAAGGTTCAATTACCAAACCCACTAACTAATGGGAATCAAGTATTTCTACTCCTTTCCACAAACAAGGGGTTGTTCAAATTTAGTGCTTGATTTACTTAACCTTTCTTTTAATCAAGGAACTTGATATTTTTGGAATTTTAATTCACTTAGAAATTGAAGAGCATAGGCCTAGTATAAAATCCCTCAAACAATAATAGGCTTCTTTAATTACTAGATTTTGAAATTGACAAGGCCTCAATTTAAACAAAAATTGACCATGTTTTAGGCTTACCTTGTTTCGAAGCTAGCTAAGGCTAGGGGCATTTTTTATGAATTTTCCATTTTTATGCTTACCTAGTCAAGATCTTTCCTTTCCATTCTCGTATCCTCCAGCAAGTAAGTCAACACAACTAGCCAAAATGAAGAAAACAAGAATAACTTTGAATTTAAGCCTTATTTATCGTATCTTGACAAAAATTGATTAAGGCAAGTAAATCCAATTTAATGATATGAACTTTGATTTATATGCTTCTACAACTTTCAAGTATTGTTCATATACCTCATTTACTTGCTGAGAATTCTCCAAAACTAGCTTGATGTGTGTAATATTCTCCTCCTTGATCCTTTTTGTCAAAGCTTTTCTTTCGTGATTAAATATGGTCTCTAGTTTTTTAATTCTTTTATGACCAGTCATCCTACAGACACAAAGAAATCATTTCTCACAAGTTAAATTCTATCAATTTTCAATTTAATCAAATGCGCTATAGAATCTATTGAAAGCGCTATTTAAATGCTTACACACATTGTGGATTGGATTAAAAGCACTGCAGAAATATTTAAAAGCATTGAAACATAGATTAAAAGAACTAATAAACTTAGAAAAGGTGTGAAAAAGATCTTAAAAGCACTGTAGAATGATTCAAATGCGCTGGGTAGTCAGGGAAAAAGCACTGAAAGAAAATAAGACAAATGACAGAAGAAATCAAAAGCATTGAACTCCCTGTAAAGGCACAAATTTTTTTCATAGAAGCATTGTTTCAAACCTCAAAAGCACTCGACAAACTATTAAACACTCTAGAGAAACTGTCAAATGCATTGTTAAATCTGCAAAACGAAGAGTTAAACAAGGAAAATCCTAGGTTCATGCAATTTTCCAAATTTTTGAAAGAATGAGGTCTAATGCCCCATGGTGGGTGCCCTTTTGTGTACTAGAAAAAGTACCTTCATAGGGTTAGTATCATCAATAATTCAAATAACAACTAAATTACACCAAATTGCAATCTAATTAAGGAAATAATAGACAATTAAGCACTCTATGGATCTTTATTTAGGGATGCTAATGTAAATGTCTCAGCAAGCCTTCATTAGTGATAGCCCTAAAACAAGAATGAATCATAAAAAAAGCTAATAGTTCAATTCCAAAGTGAAATTAAGCCTAATTAAATCTAAATTTTCCTTTCTAGCTATAAATTGCAAGAGGTTTGATGCTATTCTCAGATTTGTGGATGATTAATGAGTGAATTATTCCTTGCTTTTATAGATTTTTGAAAGGGTAGGGAGTGTAGATGAGTTGATCAAGGTTAGGTGAGAGTTGAGTCCATGGTTCCACCTTTGGGGACCATTTAAATATTTTGTCCTCAAAGCTTGGGACAAGAAGACAAACTGAGTGGACAAGATACATCCTCCAAGTGAGTCATTGAGATTCAATTTAGGCTTGATCCACGTGAGCTTGGTCCTCAATTCCTATCGGTTGATTGATTTTCCTCCCATTTGGTGGTTGAGAGACAATAGGAATTAATTAATTGAATTTATTTAATTTGTTTAGCCATGTGTACCCCTTAAATGGGTTGATTTGATATAATTTAAACTATACAATTAATTAGATTAATTGTACAATTTATTGATTAATCATGTTTTATTAGGTTTAAATCAATTTAATGGCTTTTGATTTTCAATTGAATTTAAATTAAGGTTCAATTGTAATTTATCTTTGATTTTGACTTGATTTGATTTAATTGTATTTAATTGCATTGATTTTTTCCTTGATTTCTCACTTAAATGATCTTGTCCAATTTTTGGTGATTACAGTAACAACTCATGTACTTGTATGTTCAAATCTTTAGTTTCTGTTGGTGTCATTATATGCCCTACCTTATTTGGAAAACTAGCTCCTAGAATCAAGTCCATCTGATGACTAATCTTCCTTACCAGTGGTAATCCATCAGGTACATTATTGGATACAATATCTTGAAACTCATTCAACAAATCTACAACTTCTATAGGTACATCTTCTACTTCCTCTTTACCAGCTTTTGGAATTAAAGAAAAGCACACATGCTCATGCCTCATACCCTCTAGGAATTTTCTTCCATCAACAAAACTTATTCTTACATAACCACATACCTTTTCTTCTATGTCCTTCAATGGCTTTAGCTTATGTCACACTCCATCCTTTGTTAGGGAATAGGTATTCGCACGACCATCATGTACAACACACCTATCAAACTGCCATGGTCTACCCAATAACATATGACATGCATCCATAGGTATGATATATCACATAGTACCTCATCATGGTATCCACCAATATTGAACTTTACTAGGCACTACTCACTGACCATGACCTTGTGGTCATCCTACACCCAGGCGATCCGGTATGGATGTGGGTGTTCTTGACACATAATTTTGCAAAACCACAATTTAATAGGAAGTATTTCAATACCCAGATATGTTATGCTCTTTTATCCTGAATTATTATAATCCCTAATATTTACCATGCACTTATATAATTATGAGGAATATTTAGGATAAAATATTTGAATAATTATCATGATTATAAATAGATTTTCTCAAATAGCATAGTTCTAGAATTTACTTATATTTTAATGCTATGTTAAAAAAGATTAAATTATAAAATAATTATTCTTGCTTGATTATCCTAAATATATGAAATAGGGTTGTAATAATATTTTTATTTAAATAGTTTGAGAAATTTTCTATAAAATATTGTCGAAGTAAATCAAAATAAAATGTTTTAATAAAAGGGGTGTTTTAAAGTAAAATGTTCCTTTTTGAGAAAAAGGGTGGCGAGAGGGAGTTGAACACTCGACCTCTCAAACCTACCCTCTTTTCCTACCTACCTACCCATTCCCTCCCTAACCAGTTAGTCTAATGTTATTCCTTGAGAGGTTTTGGGGTGCAACTATTTAATTTCACTTTTCATGTATAGGTAAGAAAATTAAAGTAATTTTCACGTGGGGAGTATATCTTACCCAAAATAATTTACAATATGATTGTTTTTGTATAAAGACATTATTTTCAAAATCATTACCAAGAAAAAAAGGTGAAGAGAGGGAGTTGAACACTCAACCTCTCAACCCACCCCTTTTTCTATCCTAACTACCCATCCTACCCTAACCAATTGTTGTATTGTATTCCTTGGGAATACGGGTAAAAGAGAAAGGATATATTTAGAACATTTTCTACCCTATAGTAATTTTGGGAATCAATTATTAGGGTAAATAAGTATAGTTGAGTTTCTTTTTCTTTTATTATTTTTGAAGTGTACATTTCACCTTATATGCTTATTAAAAATATTTACTATGGTGATTTATGCATGTGCTTCTTTCACTATGCATTTAATTTAATTTATGAAGATGCATAATTAATTAGGGTTTCTATTTTTAAAATGTAAAATTCTTAAGGTGCCCTAGGTATATCTTAAAAGAATACATAAATATACTTTGATTAATGTATTCTTAAAATCTGAATTTGTTATGGTTTTTTTTCAATATTCCTACTCCATGTTAATGTTTGAAAATAATATAAAAACATTTGTGAGGGAATAAGTTTTTATTATCTAAAAATATTTATTTTTAGAAAAGAAAATAATAGGTTCTACTTAATGTATGTTTTTTTTAAGGTAATTAATTTTCCCTAAAAATCAAGATATATTTATATTTCCATAGAATGAAATTGTAAAGGCATATTTTTATGTTAAAATTTATCCTTTTTACCTTTGTTATTTTGGAAAATATTTATTAGGGCAAATTGCATAACTTTAGGGTTACTTTACCTTATAGTAGAAATTATTGACTATGTGGACATATTTTTTAGGGCTATGTTTCCTTCATATTTGGTTATAATGTTTTTTGTTTATAATGTAGCATTAATTTATAAAGTGCATTATGACCAATTTTTATTTCCACGAAATACATATCCAAATAATTAAATTGCTTTTGTTAATAGAATCAAATTTGGATATATATGAAATCATGCGTTTACCCTAATGTTAAAATTGAATCATTTGTTAAAAGAAAAATAATGTGGAAAAGACATTAAATTATTCTCATCATAAAAGTATAAATTACCCTAGTTGCTAAATAAAATATGTTATTGGGGTAATTTATTCCTTAAAATTATATTAACATGTTGATTAATTAAAATTATAAAATATGTTGTAAAGGATTATTATAGAAAACTGTAATGAAGACTAAGGTTAGATATCTAATTAATTTACCTTATGTGCAAGAAGTCTTCACATCAAATACTGTTTGAAAGAAGATTATTTTGCAGGATGAAGGAAGAGGGATATTTTAAATAGAGGAATCACTAAAGACATTATAAATTAAATATATTAACCCTCAAAATGGTTAATATTTTACATTGTAGTTATATTTTGGTTGCAGTTAGTGATTAGGTTTTTGTTTTGAACTGACACCTCAATCCAAAGCTTGTTTGCATCCATTCACAAACATATTAATATAGATACTAGGACTAAGGTAAAGGACATGATCATTAGATTCGAAATTATTTTTGAAACTCTTGAGAAGGATTCAACTAAAAAATGCAACTATGAAGTTTTATGTACTATTTTTTCAACATCTATAAAGATAAATTTCATTTCTTTTATTTGTGGTTATAAGCTACTTGTATGCTTTCAATTATTCTTTCAAATATTCTATTAAATATAGTGTTTCACTGTGTTAAATTCCCTAAGTGTTATAATTCAAAATCATTATACAATTCGAATATCAATAGAAAGGTCTGTGTAAGTCTTTCTTCTATTTCTATTGGTCTCTTGAACAAAGCTAAATTCAATAGAACTAGTTGTACAACCTATTTTGAATTATACTTTAAGTGGAAGCCTCTTAAATGATGGTCTTGTCTTATTAAAGAAAGTTTTTAAAACCGTCTCTGATCATACATAGGATTGAACATTTTCTGACTCTATAGCCCAAGTATTTAGAAGGCATTGATCTAATCATTAATTGGAAATTGTTATATTAGTTCATTTCTAGTTTTTATATCATTAAATCATTATTTAAAAAGGACTACATTTTAGTCCTTAGTATAATCTGTTTAGTCAAGTTTTATAGAGTAGAGATTTTCAGTAGACTTGTTGCTTTCCTCAAAGGATCATTCACCACCTTTGGAGGAATTTTGTTTTGTGTACGCAGTTGTGTGACACAGAGAATTTGATAGTTCAAAGTGAATTTAGGCCTACCAGCCTTGGCTTGATTAAGCCAGAATTGCAGAGGTATTAATTTGTACCTGTCACTTGGCCAAATTTGATCCATCATTTTTGGGCAGCAAAAAATTGGTGACTCTACTAGGGATAGCTATCTGTGAAAGATAATTGTAGAATCTTTGGTTATAGCTATAAAATTAAGTAAGAATCTATTAGGAGAGAGGACTCGGAACAATTTATTTCCTCATGAAAAGTGAGGTGGTGACTCTAAATTTCAATTTTAGAAAGATTGAAAAAAACTTATGTTAGGGAGAAGATCTCTAAAAAATAATACCTTTGTTGAATTGGAACCAATAAAGAGAAATAAGAATTCAAAAAATAAAATGTTGTATGTGTCACATAAGACACCTTCAGAATTAGGTGAATGAGAATTTTCTTGTGAATAGTTCCCAAAATGAAGCCATCATAGTCCTGTCGGTGAAAGTGATGATAAAAATCCATTCCCATACCTTGGTTCAAGAAGTAGTCATATGCCTCAACATAAAGAACGAACTCGTGAAGATGAAATTATGGATATTGTGGCACAAGGATTGATTTCTTTGGAGAACAAGGATGAAGGAATGATTAGAGGCTTTAAAAGACATCCGAATGCGATTTTAAGAAGAATGGGGATTCTGAGGGAGGAGATCTAGAAGGGAGATGAAATTTCATGTCATTATTTTATTACCATGTTTAAGAAATGGATTAGAAGTATATTTATCCCTATTGACCTCATGCCTTTGGATGTTATAGAATTTAAATGCAATACAAATGAATGGTTTTCAAAATTTGCATACAAGGTTCCTAAATTCTATGGAAATTGTAATAAATCAGCTTCTAATCATTTGGATGCTTTTTATGCATTCCTTGATGATTATGAAATTGATATAGAAGGTCACACTATAGGATTTTTTGCCAAGTCAATGGAGGGTTATGCAAAGAAACACTTATTTCATTGCCTTCACAGAGCATCTCATTATGGGCTAAGTTTGAACAATGGTTCCTTGATGTTTTCCATGATAGGGATGAAGAAAATGAATGCATTATGAATCATGACCGGGAGGAAAATCTTCTCAATAAGGAACAAATTTCGGATTGGTTGGATACTGAATATTAAAAGTATGTGCAAAAGAATAATTTAAGTTTTTCCTATAATCATCAGGACAGACATGATTACATGATATTTGATGACATAAAATATTAAAAGAATGAAACCTTTAATGAAGAAAATGTGTTTATCGATGATTTTGAAAAGTATAAAAAAAATTCTCGATATGAACCATTTATTAATCCATTTTGTGAAATAAATGAGATTTCTCCAGACTATGAAAACAAGTTGGAGATAGTGTATGAGAAAAGGAAAAATTTAATAGAAAGGATTGATGAAGATGTATTTGAAGACAACTTCAATCAACCATATATGGAGAATGATAAAATCATACATGATATAAGTGAAAGGATAATCTTACTTCAGTAGATTTCTTGTGATAATTAATTACATTGGGAGCATAGGGATAATTATGAAGAACCTGTAAAAACTAATTTGCATAATGTGGTTCAAGAAGATATTTCAAAAGGGAATAATGAAAATTTACCAAAGAGTTTTTCTCAAAAGAATGTTGCATCTTTAAAAAATAAATTATACAATGAAGGGAATAGCCAGATTCATGGCATTCAGATTTCTCACCAGTATTATTAAATATGTAATATGATGCAGTCTTTGTATGATACAAGAAGTGATTTCAAGTATTCTTCAGAGGCAATGACGTGTGATAAATTCTCAAAGGAGCAAAGCACATACTGGACAAGTGGTTACAGGATTGGAAATTTTCGAACCATAAATAACTCATTCAAAATAATCTTATTGCTACTTGATGAAAATAATTTTTTTTATAGAGGAAGGTTAAATTTCAAGAAAGTTTCTTCACTTTTGTATTATATTTTTCTCTTTTTGTTCATTAGGTTTTATTTATTTAATTCCCTAAAAAATTCTAGTTTAGTATATTATTTTTTATACTATGCAAGATAGAAAATAAAAATCTAATATGGCTTGCAAAAATTCTTCACTTCCATTTTCTTTTCTATGCTAGAATAGGGATCAAGCTAGAGAATTGAAAGGGAAACCGAAATGCACTTTCATGGGAATGAAACAAAATTGTATTGTTATTCAAAAAATTAATCATGTTTTTTATATTCAAGTAGAAATTTGAAGTCAATTTTTAGTTGTAAATGATGGTTTACACTAGTAAAATAGTTCTTAGACTTTATGCCATGGATGGAAACCAATTTTGTTGTAGTTTTGCATGTTTTTGAGGTGCCAACAACCTCAAAAACACCCATAGATTTCTAAAAACGGCTAGCAAAATTGTATTCCCGTGCAAACTGTTTGAGCCATTTTTCAGGACTGTAGATGTGTGGTAAACGATAATTTTAAAGTTAAAATGATTGCCCCAGCCATATACCTCAACATGGGGGACATTTTTACAATGTTTTTAATAATTTTGGAGTGCCAAGAAGCCTAGAAATGACCCAGATTTGCAAATGATGACCAAAAAATTTTATACAAGCAAATGAATTACTAGCAGCATGACTGGT
Organism: Chamaecyparis obtusa; assembly: GCA_027943335.1. NCBI lineage: Eukaryota > Viridiplantae > Streptophyta > Pinopsida > Cupressales > Cupressaceae > Chamaecyparis > Chamaecyparis obtusa. Next base: position 104,488 of record BSBK01010063.1, read on the forward strand.
ATAATGATATGCCCAAGTGTCAATAATGCGCAACATTCAGAGATTTATACGCAGCTTTATGAGGACTATATGCAGGGAAAAGGTGAGAAAAAATATTTTGATGCACATCAGTGTGGGAGTATTACGCAGCGTCAGCATGGGAACTTAAATACACACCTTACAAAGATCAATGTGCATGACAAGGGCAAAGGAAAATATAATTGTATTGATGCACATCATTATGGAAATCACACACAAGGTGCAATTGAAACAAAAAATAATAATATTCATGATTATTATAATATGAAAAATCAAGATGAAAGGCTTGGTTATCGAAAGGGAGTTGCATATGAAGCAAAGAATAATATTTGTCACCATCATAATGCGTGGAATCAGCACCCTAACCCTAGAAAAGTATCAGTGTAAGCTATGACAATAAGGAGTAAATTTTTTTCAAGTAGTGCTATTGAACGAATTGGAGTAGGGGGGGAATGGATTTGAATGATTTTCAAAATTTGAAAGAGCTAATTCATTTCAAGGTAAATATTGGGGTAATAATTTTATTGTTTTGACATTTGGAGGTTAAAACATTATTAATTTTCCTTACAGTTCATTTATTTGAATTTTTTAAGGGGAAAATATATGTTGGAAATTGCAATTGAAGTAATTGTTGTATTGTCATTGATGTCAAACCTTAACTAGTAAGACTCTTGCTATTTAAGAAAGTACTATATCTATTTGATTGTCATGAAGGGGAAAGGCAAGGTTGCTAATAATAGCACCTAAGGAAAGGTTGAGGTATCTTGATATTTCAATGAGTTCTTAATTATGTGGCACAATGATAAGATAATGTATTGTTTATCCAAGTATGAATGAAGACTAAATAGGTAGGCTTAACTGAGAAAAAATGAAGAAATCTAATTTAAGATGAGTGATGTTAGTGTTGACAGAGCTAGTATATGCCGAATAAAATCAGTGTTGACCGAACATCAATTAATTATCAAGGAAGACAGTATTAGCCGAGGAAACAATTTTTGAGGTAACTGAGCTTTCTAATGAAGACCGAGGAGTTGAACACTGTATTGACCAAGCATCAGTAATTTACATTTGAGGAAGAATTCAGATTTCCAGTTGACATCCATGAATTCTTGGATTATGTAAAATATGTTGACTTTATTTATTGATTGTACAAAAGCATTTAATGCACTGTAAAATGTTTTATTCTAAATCTATTAAGAGATTTGAGATATTTCTAGAAGGATAGCTGAAGAACATAAAGTAGGAAGGATTCGATGAATCTGACTTAACCCTAAGATCTACGAAGGAGATTAAGTGGCAAAAGATGTATTGACCTAAATGAGGAAGTATTAAGGAAACCTAAGCTTGAGGTTAACAGAAGAGAGGATGTTGGAAGTATTGTTGATGTTATTGACTATACAAGCAGAGAAGGTTGAAAGAGAAGTGTTGTCATTTCTTGAAGAAAGTTCTGAGAAGATCAGTGATGGTGATGGTAAAGGTTCATAGTCAGTAAGCCAACATATGTGTATAGAATTGGATCTGATATTTGCAAAGTGAGTTGTATGTTTCTCAAATCAATACTACTGCTACTTTCTAACCATTGTATTAGTCAAAATATTTTTAACAGAGTTTGACCTAAAAGTCATTTGTATAAATCCTTTGAACAAGATTGAATTCTAATGGAGTGTATGTAAGTCCTATAAAAATGTGCACTTTTAATAGAGTGGTTTAAATCCTTTAATTGGGTCACACCTGACAATGTGTTTGTAACCTTTGATAGGGTTGGCTTTTCACTAAGCTCACTTTAGAAGAGTGAACATAATAGTAACATGTTACAAAGTGGTTTTTCCCAAATTGGGTTTCCACTATAAATCCTGGTGTTGATACTTGTGTGAATGTTTTGGTTTGAACATTTATGTGTTTTACAAGTTAGATACTATTGGATAAGTGGATTTCACTGTTATATGTTTCTGTTATGCAATCAGTAATGACCGAGTAGCTGTTGGTTATTGGATCTAATTTGTTGAAGAGTTTTAAATTTTATTTTATACATCTGGACCTGAGAATGTTTGATTCACCCCCCCCTCTATTGTTCTAAATTATATTAACAATTGGTATCAGAGTTGTTGGTGCTTACAAAGAACAAGTTTGAAGGTACTTGAAGAAAATGATTAGGACGTATAGGAAGGAGGTACCGAAGCTGAATAAGGTGAACTTCCCTACATGGAAAAGCTTGATGAAGCTGCATCTGGTTGGTATTGGTGATTCTGAAAAATATTACATTGAGCATGATTATGTCACACATGTTGCACCTCTGATTGTTGAGGAAATGAAAGCTAAACAAGAGCACAACCAAGCAATGTTGGAGATTGCATCTGACCTAAGTTATCCAAAATTTGAAGACATCAAAGACTGCAGTAATGCAAGATAAATGTGGGACACCCTTGCAAACATCTATGACGGTGACATAAATATATTGAGAGCAAAAGCCAAGAGCCTACGAGGTAAATTTGATGAAATGAGAATGCAAGAAAGTGAGAATATTGCATAATATTATGGTAGAATAAAAGAAGTTGTAAATTCTATTAGAGGAGAAAATGAAACTATTGATGATGAAACTGTAATTAGAAAAGTATTGAGAACTCTACGTCCTAACTATGCCATCAAAAGTTTAGCAATTCAGGAATCTAGATGTAACCCTAACAATGCTCTTACTTTAGAAAGTTTGGTTGGTAAGATTACTACTTTTGAACTTTCTAACTATGATAATTTCACAGTTGGTAATGTTGAATCTACTTTTAAGTCACAAATGGTTCTGAGTAAGTCAAAGAAGAAAAAAGAAAGATGCATCGGTGAAAGTGAAAGTGAAAGTGACAGTGACACATCTGATGAAGAACTTGAGGATCTAGAAGCTCTTATGGCTAGAAGACTGAAAAGGGGAAAAGGAAAGTACAAAGGTAAACTCCCTATTATATGTTTTTCATGTAATAAAGTTGGTCATATAGCTACTAGATGTCCTAACAGGGATGATAAGGATGAAGAAAGACACAAAAAACATAAAGACAAAAGAGAAGATTGAGGTTACCAAAGATACAAGGACTAAAAAGGAAAAGGTAATAAATCCTGCTATATTGTCGAAGAAGAGACTGACACTGATAGTGATGATTTTGAAATTGAGGTTGTATATGTTGCAATGAAAGATGAATCTAATGAGGATGAGAAAATTGCATTGATATCTTATGTGAACAAAAATGATAAATGGATTATTGACAGTGGTTGTTCACATCACATGACTGGTGACAAGAGTAAGTTTGATAACTTAGATCATTATAAAGATAGGAGTCTGAAATTTGGTAATGATGCACCATGTCCTGTTAGAGAAAAAGGATTGATTAAGCTGACTGATAAGATCACTTGTGAAAATGCTTATTGGGTTGAGGGTCTTAACTATAATCTGCTGAGTGTTGCACAACTTAATAGCACTAGCTACCAAGTGGAATTTCATCACAGGAAGGCCAAAATATTTGATGTCACTGGTGAACTGATTGGAAGTGGAGAACAAACAAGAGGTAATTTGTTTTATCTAGATCTATCTGAAGAAACATGTATGATAAATAAACACAACTTGATGATATTTGGTTATGGAATAAGCGGCTATTTCATGTTAACTTTGATAATCTTGTAGAAATTAGTAGGAAAAAGAAAGTGAGAGGTCTACCTAGATTGAAGAAACCTGAGAATGTAATGTGCAAATAATGTCAGTTGGGTAAGATGACAAAGTCTAGTTTCAAGAGCAAAACTTTTACTTTTGAGAATACCTTAGATTTGGTTCATACTGACCTTTGTAGACCGATGGGTGTACAAAGCTATTGTGGTGCTACATATTTTATCTTATTTGTTGATGATTATACCAAAATGATGCATGTAATGTTCTTAAAGGAAAAATCTGATGCTTTTCAATTTTTTAGGTGGTAGTTGGCTAAGGTTGAAAAGGAGACAGGTAGTAACCTGAAGTGTCTGAGATCTGACCAAGGTGGAGAATTTATATCCAATGAATTTAATCTCTTTTTCAATGATAGAGGGATCAAAAGATAGATGTCTACACCTAGAACTCCTCCACAGAATGATGTAGTAGAGAGAAGGAACATATCTATCTTGGATTGTGCAAGGACATTAATGATTGAAAAGAATGTTGCACAAAAGTACTGGAAAGAAGCTTTGAGTACAATTGTTTATACTCTTAACCAAGTACAAATCAAAAAAGGTACAAATCTAACACCTTATGAGTTATGGCATGGGTATGCATCTAATCTAAAGTACTTTAGAATTTTTGGAAGTAAATGCTACATACTACAGGATAATAGGAATGGAAAATTTGATGCTAAAAGTGATGAGGGTATATTCCTAGGCTATTCCATAGAAAGTAAAGCTTATAAGTGTTTGAATTCTAACACTAACAAAATTGTAGAAAGTGTGAATGTCAAAGTTGATGAGTATGCAGAGAAAAATGAAGCTAACAGTAAAAGAGAACCAGAAGATTATAGATCTTTTGTGTATATAGAGGAAGGAGAGGCAAGTAATAGAATTGCACTTGATGTTGAGTCTCGAGTAAGCAATGTCGAGCATCAGGAAAAAAATGCTGAGAGAGAAGAAGAACATACCAAGCAATAGGAAGAAGCTATCAAGTATCAGGGAGAGGTTTTCAAGCATTCAGAAGTTGAATCTGACAATCTTGTTGGTGAACCTAAAGAGAAAAATGAAAGGAGAGTAGAACCTGTTCTAGCACAATATGTAAGGAGACATCACAAGCCTAAACAAATTATTGGAGACAAAGATACTAGAGTTCTGACTAGAAGCAAGACAAGAGATCCAACATGTTTACTATGTGAATTTGAGCTTAAGAAAACAAAGGAGGCATTAGAAAGTGAAGACTAGATACAAGAAATAAATGAAGAGATAGACCAAATAGAGAAGAATGATACCTAGACTCTGGTGTTGAGACCAGAAAATAAGAATGTCATTGGGACAAAGTGGGTATTCCAAAATATGCTGAATGAGCATGGTCAAATCACAAGAAACAAAGCTAAGCTGGTATGCAAAGGCTACGCACAAGAAGAAGGAATAGATTATGGGGAGACATTTTCCCCATAGCTAGATTGGAAGGAGTAAGAACCCTACTTGCATATGTTGCCTATAAAGATTTCAAGGTATACCAAATGGATGTTAAGTCTACTTTTTTAAATGATATATTATAAGAAAAGTGTATATTAAATAGGCAGAAGGATTTTTTGATCCAAACAAAAGACACATGGTTTGTAAACTAAATAAAGCACTGTATGGACTAAATCAAGCCCCCAGAGTAGGGTGTGAGAGACTGCACAACTACCTAATATAGATTGGATTCTCAATGAAAAATGACACAAGCAATCTATAAATGAAAGATGAAGAAGGTAAAGGAATCTTGTTAGCTAAGATCTTTGTAGATGATATTATATTTGGTGGACAAGATGCCTTGTGTAAGAAATTTTAAAATGAAATGCAAACTGAATTTGAAATGAGTATGTTTGGGGAGATCAAATTTTTTATTGGTTTACAATTATATCAGATGGAGAAAGGAATTTTCATCGTCCAGTCTAAATATATTCATGAGATACTAAAAACCTTAGGTATGGAAGATTCAAGGCTGGTAAGTACTCCCATGGCTACTAGACAAAAGTTGTCTAAAAATGATGATGCTGCAGAAGTAAATTAGACTTTGTATGGATCAATGATAGGAAAGCTATAGTATGTTGCACACAATAGACCATATACTGATTTAGCTTTTGGGATAGTGGCAAGATTCTCTGCCAATCCTAAGGAAACTCACATGATGGCTATCAAAAGAATAATGAGATATTTGAAAGGGACTACTGACTATGGATTGTACTAAAAGAAGCATGAAAAGTTTGAACTGAGAGTGTATACTGATGTTGATTGGGCACGAAATGTGGATGACAGAAAGAGTACAAGTGGTGGAGCTTTCTTTCTTGGATAGAGATTAGTTTCCTGGACAAGAAAGAAACAAAATTACATTTCCTAATCTACTGCTAAAGCCGAATATGTGGCTGCAGTTGTGAACTGTTCAAACTTGGTATGGATAAAGCAATTGTTGGTAGGCATGAAAGAGGAAATCACTGAATCAGTTGTCATTTTCTGTGACAACAAAAGTGTTATAAACATCTCTAAGAATCTAGTGATGTACATAAAGACCAAACACATTGCAATCAAGTATCATTACTTGAGAGAATTGGTACAAGATAAAGAGGTCTGAATGGAATATGTGAATACAAACAAACAACTAGCAGATATATTCACTAAAGCTTTACCTAAAGAAGCTAATGAATATCTGAGAGGTCAATTAGGGGTCCTTCCCCTAACTGAGGCTGCCTAGTCAAGCTAGGAGCACTGCATCAAATGTGTTGCAAAGAGTATCTAACAAGATGATGCAGAGACAGGTCAGACTTTAGGACCAGCCTGGAGTTGTGAAAAGTATAGAAAAGCTAAGAATTAGTCATAAGAAAAGATGACAAAGGGAGAAATATTGTTAATGAATTGAAAAGATGATATCTACATTTGAAGGATGTATGTTTTAGTTGTTTCTTTGGCATTTTTGTCAAAGAGGGAGATTATCAAAGATGAATACACAGAATGAAATTTTCATGGAAGATCAAGTAAGAGGGAGAGATTTAGTGGATGGTCATACAAGCATGGCTAATTGATTCTATATCAAAATGAAGCTAAGGATATTATAAATATTTTTGATGGATAGATAAGTTTTGGATTGGTTGGTAATTCATGTGATATTCATATGGTGTTGTCATCAATGCCAAAGAGGGAGATTGTTGGAAACTAAAATTGAAGCAATTGTTATATTATCATTAATGTTAAACCTTAACTAGTAAGACTATTGCTATTTAAGAAAGTACTATATCTATTTGATTGTTGTGAAGGAGAAAGGCAAGGTTGATAAAAATAGCACCTAAGGAAAGGTTGAGTTATCTTGATATTTCAATGAGTACTTAATTATGTGGCACAATGATAAGATAATGTATTGTTTATCTAAGTATGAATGAAGACTAAACTGGTAAGCTTAACTGAGCAAAAATGAAGAAATCTAGTTTAAGCTGAGTGATGTTAGTGTTGATCGAGCTAGTATATGCCGAGTAAATTCAGTGTTGACTTAACATTAGTTAATTGCCAAGGAAGAAAGTATTAGCCGAGGAAATAATTTTTGAGGTGACCAATATTTCTAATGAAGACCGAGGAGTTGAACACTTTATTGACCGAGCATCAGTAATTTACATTTGAGGAAGAATTCAGATTTTTAGCTGACATCGTTGAATTCTTCGATTATGTAAAATGTGTTGACTTTATTTATTGATTGTACAAAAGCATTTAATGCAATGTAAAACATTTTATTGTTAATATATTAAGAGATTTGAGATATTTCTAGAAGGATAGCCGAAGAACATAAAGTAGGAAGGATTCGATGAATCTGACTTAACCCTAACATCTATGAAGGAGATTAAGCAGCAAAAGATGTATTGACCTAATTCAGGAAGTATTAAGGAAACCTAAGCTTGAGGTTAACAGAAGAGAGAATGTTGGAAATATTGTTGATGTTATTGACTGTACAAGTAGAGAAGGCTGAAGGAGAAGTGTTGTGATTGCTTGAAGAGAGTTACGAGTAGATCAGTGATGGAGATGGTAAAGGGTCACAGTCAGTAAGCCAGCATATGTGTACGGAATTGGATCTGATATTTGCAAAGTAAGTTGTATGTTTTTTAGGTCAATACTAATGCTACTTTCTAACCATTGTATCAGTCAAAATCCTTTTAACAGAGGTTGACCTAACAATCATTTCTATAAATCCTTTGAACAAGGTTTCATTCTCATGGAGTGTATGTAAGTCCTATAACAAGGTGTACTTTTAATAGAGTGGTTTAAATCCTTTAATCGGGTCACACTTGATAGTGTGTTTGTAACCTTTGACAGGGTTGGCTTTTCACTGAGCTCACTTCAAAAGAGTTAACATAATAGTAACATGTTACAAAGTAGTTTTTCCCAAATTGGGTTTCCACTATAAATCCTAGTGTTGATACTTGTGTGAATGTTTTGGTTTGAACATTTCTATGTTTTACAAGTTAGATACTATTAGATAAGTGGACTACACCATTATATGTTTCTATTATGCAATCAGTAATGACTGAGTAGTTGTTGGTTATTGGATCTGATTTGTTGAAGAGTTTTAAAGTTTTTTTTATACATTTGGACCTGAGAAAAACTCATTCACTCCCCTCTCTATTGTTCTAAATCATATTAACAATATACTCACGTGTTAAATTTCTTTACTAGATTTATCTTTATTTAAAAGTAAATTCTCATCTTATTTAAATTTTGCCCCAAATAGACCACTCTGATAAATATTTCATCATGGTTAGTAGTGTTGATTTTAATGATTTTTGGTAATATATTAACATTACTTTTCAAGTGGTCTGCTCTCTAGTGAATGCTGGATTCTTGCTGCAACCAGGCATGAACGCATGTCCCCAATTGGTGCCACTATTGACACCTAATTTTGCAAAACCAAAATTTAACAAGAAGTATTTCAATACCCAAATATTTTATGCTCTTTTATCCTGAATTATTAGAAACCCTAATATTTACCATGAACTTATATAAATATGAGGAATATTTAGGATAAAATATTTGAATAATTATCATGATTATAAATAGATTTTCTCAAATAGCATAGTTCTAGAATTTACTTATACTTTGATACTATGTTAAAAAAATTGAAATTATAAAATAATTAGTCTTGCTTGATTATCCTAAATAGATGAAATAGGGTTGTAATAATATTTTTATTTAAATAGTTTGAGAAATTATCTATAAAATATTGTCGAAGTAAATCAAAATAAAAATTTTTAATAAAAGGGGTGTTTTAGAGTAAAATATTCTTTTTTGAGAAAAAGGGTGGCGAGAGGGAGTTGAACACTCGACCTCTCAAGCCTACCCTCTTTTCCTCCCTACCTACCCATTCCCTCCCTAACTAGTTAGTCTAATTTTATTCCTTGAGAGCTTTTGGGGTGGAACTAATTTATTTTAGTTTTCATGTGAAGGTAAGAAAATCAAAGCAATTTTCACACAGGGAGTATATCTTACCCAAAAATATTTTTAATTTACAATATGATTGTTTTTGCATAAAGACATTACTTTCAAAATCATTACCAAGAAAAAAGAGTGGGGAGAGGGAGTTGAACACTCAACCTCTCAACCCGCCCCTTTTTCTATCCTAACTACCTATCCTACCCTAACCAATGCTTCTATTGTATTCCTTCGGAATATGGGTAAAAGAGAAAGGATATATTTAGAATGTTTTCTACCCTATAGTAATTTTGGCAATCAATTATTAGGGAAATAAGTATAGTTGAGTTTCTTTTCCTTTTATTATTTTTGAAGTGTATATTTCACTTTATATGCTTATTAAAAATATTTACTATGGTGATTTAAGCATGTAATTCTTTCACTATGCATTTAATTTAATTTATAAAGATGCATAATTAATTAGGGTTTTTATTTTTAAAATGTAAAATTCTTAAGGTGCCCTAAATATATCTTAAAAGAATAAATAAACATACTTTGATTAATGTATTCTTAAAATCCTAATTCATTAACGTATTTTTTCAATATTCCTACTCTATGTTAATGTTTGAAAATAATATAAAAACATTTGTGAGAAAATAAGTTTTTATGTTCTAAATATATTTATTTTTAGAAAAGGAAATAATAGGTTCTACTTAATGTATGTTTTTTTCAAGGTAATTAATTTTCCCTAAAAATCAAGATATATTTATATTTCCATGAAATTGTAAATGCATATTTTTATGTTAAAATATATATCCTTTTTACCTTGATTATTTTGGAAAATATTTATTAGGGAAAATTGCATAATTTTAGGTTTACTTTACCCTATAGTAGAAATTATTGACTATGTGGACATATTTTTTAGGGCTATGTTTCCTTCATATTTGGTTATAATGTTTTTGGTTTATAATGTGTAAGGCCCACCCCATTTCCACCTTTTCCTCGACACTTTGATGTCGGACGATTAAGGGGTTTTGTAGTATCTGGATGATTGGTAAATCCCTAACATAATTGTACCTCGGGATAGACCTATATATTGTACCTTCATATCAGTACCTATCAATTAATTATCGCTATGATAGAGGAGATATCTCTAGGTTATTAATTGTGTAAGTGAATCTTGGGTGCAATATGTTACCCTACGGATCTCAGATCTAGCAAGACTAATTAAGGTTCCATTGAGTAATGCTTTGATGATGTATTATATGGCTATACCATAGTGATGTTTTGGTGATATTATTAGAACAGTGAACAAGGATTTGTTAGACCCTAGACTTATAGGATTATTCTGCATTTTGTTTTCCTGGATTAGGAAATTTAATCATACTTGTGATAAGAATTTAATAGGACCCGATGGATATGGTTATCCCTTACCGATAATGAACCATTGATTTATCTTGAACACTATGCTAAGGAAATTGAAAATCTTAGGGATTAGGAGTACTATGGAGTTATGCAATCAAATTATGTAGATTGAATTGAATTGAAATAATGAATGAATTCTTTATTTTTGTGAGCCTCCATTTGGATTATGATCTATATGAGGGCGTTGTACTTTATGTGACTTTGATGTCGCAGTAGAAATTATAACTTGTGTGTACAAAATTATATGCATTTGAATTATGCACTATATGAAAGTGATTAGATGTATGCATTGAGAGAAAGTGATTGTAAGAATGCAAATGAATATCATGTTAGACATCTTCACTGCATTGATGTTATGAGCACCTGATAACTAGATTATGGATGATCTTGATTTCATTTGAATTATGCTATTGAATCACGAATTGAATTATGAAAATTAAATTTATTTGATGTGACTATTGAATCCTATATGATTACGTGCAGATAATTGAATTATGACATTTCTTTCTCTGTGATTGAATGTTCAATTGAATTGTGTTAGATCATTACTTTTTTTGTATGATTCCTTGTATGCAATTGAGTTAAGATTAATGTGTGGATATTACATCTTATATGCTTTTATGTGATGGTTTTCTTCCTTGAATTACTGATGTTGCATTTAGGTTTTGCAGGTGGAAGGACCATGGAAACATTCAGGGAAACCACATTGAATGCTTGTGCTATCAGTAAAGCCAAGGCCCCGTATATTGAAGAGACCAGGGCCTCGTTGTGAAGTGTTTTATTTTGTAACCGTAACGTGAATGTATGTGTAGGATTGTTAAGTGTTGTAATATGTTGGACATACCTTAATTGTGATGTTAATTATGTGAGTGTCACTTGGCACTATAGTTATTTGTTAACTAAGGTATGTCGTGTGATTGGAGTGCGAGAGAAAGTCCTAGAAGCTTCCTCGAGGGGGAATTCAAAGTGCATCCAATTGTCATAGGGCCCCAAAGTGTAGTCACATCTTACATTTTCGTGCATAAACTGAACCATGGTTTTTGGAGGGTTAAATGGGACCCTAGGGGGTAGTTTCATGCAATTTGGGGTAGCCCATTCCTTGTACCCATAGGTTAGGGGTAATTTTAGCATGGGAGAAGCCATATATTGACTTTTTGTCCCCTCCAATAGTGCCCATTTAATCTTGCACGAAATTTGTAACTTGCATTATGGACCCAGAAGTACTTCCTAGGACCATCTTAATGAGGGTTGTGGAGAGTTGGTTGGGGAGTCCCTTTTAGTAGAACTTTTAGAGGGGATTTGGGTTGTTCACCCACTGTCTACCTTTACAGACCACTAAAACTTGGAGAAGGAGAAAGCTAGGGATAGAAGAAGGAGAAGGCTCAAAACTTCATCATTTTGCATTGGATCATAGGTTGGAGGATCTTGCTCTTCATTTCTATCATTTTTGTTGTAGTAGTTGTATGTGTTGTGTATTTGTTCTTTGGCTCCCCATGGTTGGTCATGGAGGAAGCTTGCATTTCTTATTTGTTGTGTTTTAGCTCCCCATGGTTGGTCATGGTGAGAGCAAGCATGTATTATGTTTTTTTTCTTGCAATTGGATTTGGGGTTATTTACTCTTGGATTCACTCACCCTTGGGAGGGAAGAGAAATGAAGAGGGGGTGTGGGAAATGGAGGAAACTCCATGTGTAGAGCCTCCTCCATGTGTGGGGAAGGATGAAGCTTGGGTGAGTGATTTTCCCCAAGTAACCTTGCATATTGCCCATGAGGCATTGGGGGTATAAGGAGGGAAGATTGGCCATGTGAGCCTTGTTATGAAATTGTGATATTTGGGTCCGTGTGTGGCCTTGTTTATGATTATGCAATGGTTGTCTCCATGGGTTGTCCACCCACACCCCACAAAGGAAATTCTGGGAATTCCTTCGTTATTACCTTGAGGAAATTTGGGTTTTGTTTAATGAATGTTTTCTTGTGAGTGTTTGAGTCTGAGAGTATGTATCTCATTTGATGTCGTTTCCCCAAGCTCTGGGGTGGCCTCATCAGAGGCCTGGGATGGGAGGTGAGCTCCCATGGTCTTTCATTTGCCTTGTATATATTTGCAGATTTGTGGAAGCTCAAAGAGGAGCTATCATGGAGGTTTTCATCTTTTGGGTGGTTGTGTGAAGACAACCCGTTCATTCCTTTGTGAAATCTCTCTTTGTATTTAGACTTCTATTGTTATAAAAGAGATTGTAATGCTTTTTACTTGGAGCTATTGTGAAGATGAAATAGATGAGAGACTGTTATTTATTTGATCTTCCATTGTGTGGTATTAGCAATTTGCAGTGCTTTATTGTAACTATGAAGATGTAACTGTATTTGATGTAATTGTGTATGTATTGAAATGGATTCCCTAATGGTTATGACAAATTCTTGTATATGTTATAAAAGATCTCTCTCTCTCTCTTTATAGTTGAAAATACTCTTTCCTTGCAAATGAGTTATCAACATTGATAGATTAAATATTGTAACAATTTCATTATGATTCCATATTTGGGTTGATATATGAATATTGTAGTTCCTATAAGATGATTTAATTGTCATGATCATTGAAAATAATCTCTAAATATGATTCATATCACTCTTTTAGTCCTATAAATTGTAATGAAACTACAATGAAGAAATGAACAAATTAGTTTTATGTTGATATCTCAATTGATTTGCAATCAAACTATATCTAATCCTTATTGATACACTATCAATTTTAAGACTATAGACTTCCTTATGCATTAAGGAGACTAATTAAATGAGGAAAATATACTACTCACAGTTTGCAAGAAGATGTAAAAATAATGCAAGCAAAATAACACTCTCCAGATTTTAAGAGAGCAAAATGCTCTCTGGATTTTGTATGGGATAAAAATCCCATACAAAATCCATACCAGAGTCATTAAAATAATAATAAATCTGCCACCTTTATTTAAATCAAATGTTATATTTAGACTTTGACCTCACCATAACATATTTACTCCATCCCTTGAAAAATGGCGCATGGGAAGAGACAAGTCTTTAAAAGTAGTTGAGCCTTCACATTGGCCAATAAAGAGGTACCTTATATGTCTACTCATCTTGGGCGCATGGCTGGAAGTACATACTATAACATTAATGTTTGACAGCAATTTAAATATTGCTAGCTCCTTATCCTTAGAATTGGCGCATGTTTTGGATGAGAGGAAGTTTTGGATATTAATAGTTTATGGTCATGGGCTCAAGACACTTTATGAGGTGTCATAATCTTGCATCCTTTTCTTTTATAACTCCTTGCCTTGCGCATGTTTTGTATGACTTTGCTCACCCCTGAATAGGTGCATGATAGGACTTTGTCCTTTCTCATGCCATGTGGTAAAGTCAAGCTAGTTAGTAGGGTAGGTTAGTGAATTAGTAGGATAGTAAGTAGTTTTAAGATGTAGTTAAGTATGTTAATTAAGTTTAGGATCTTGTCTTACATAATTTCAGTTTGTTAATATGTATTTAGCATTGAATTGAATTTTGTAATTTGAATTTAATAGTTTAGTTTTAATCATGGTTATTTAGTAAAATAGTCTTGTTTTATTTAGATAGAATTTTAATAGTGTAATTAAAGATAGATGATCATTATTTTTTTTGTTTATGATATTATTAGATATTATGTCATGTTTTAAATTCTTGGTTTGCTCGTAAATTTAATTAATAAACTATAGTATATTGATTAATTAATAATTGTATTAATTAATTAATTAATATATTATAATTATTAATTATTAATAATGTTTTATAAGCTTCAAATATATTAATCATTAACTAATGTTATCTTTAAAAAATTATTGATGGATTAGAAAGGTACTATGATTTAATGGTACGAAGTATTATAACTTGATTAGTATTTATACTTTTGAAAGTGGATTTTGATGTAAACACCATTTTAGATTCATTTGCAATATTCTCATAAGTTGGCCATTTTATCATCACAAACAGATTGGCCTTGATAGGAACATATTTAGATAATGGTTAACCTGATTATAGGATAACATTACCATTCAATCCCTTTTAGTCCACCTTAGACTTTTAGATCGATGATCGACGATAATTAATCATGAAGATGATCAACGATCTTCAACGATTATAACGTCATCATCTAGCATCTTTGGTATCAACCTTGTCAGGATTGATCACCTAAGACTTTTGTGGCCATGTTGTCATAGATACTCTTTTCTTACAACATTGATCATGTCATCTTTATTATGTTTAAAATAAAAATAAAAATTTGGTTGTGTTTTGACCCGAACTTTTGGGCATTACATTTTGGTATCAGAGCACTAGGTTCAACTCTAGGAACCTTTGTGCCATTACGCTTTGCAAAGAAAGTATTCGTTTGAGTTAAGTATGTGAGGAGCATGCGTGAGTGCATTATGGAATGGTCGTACCAACATCATCGTGTGTGGGTGCCCTAGGATGGCTATGGGAATACCTCGAAGAAGCCAAACCCTTATAACACTGGATATTAGGTAGGGGCACTTCCTAAATTGCATAGAACCTCTGGATGGGTGCCCCTTCAAACCATGATGATGGAATTAAGAGCATATATTGAAAAGAGACAAGCAACTTGTGACCCATGTGAGGGCGATACGGTTGCCAGTCTTTCCATCATGGTAAAAAAAAATGTTGCTTGTTTGAGCTCAGTAAAATCAACTTAAGTATTGTCTCCTAGTAGATAGTGTCGTAATAAAAAGGTCTTTGAGTGACCTACCTCCTTGACGATTACATGAGGCCGGTACTGCTAGTCAGTGACGGTGCATGTCTAAAAAGGGACTTTTAACCCTATTATATGTTAGAGTATGGTGTATCATTTGTGCTACGTAATCTCTGGATATAGTGTAGTTGAAGAAATTGGCGTATGCTTGGGAACCCTTGAATCATGCATCAGTGAGGGGGATCCCACTTATGGTTCATGGGATTCGTGCTCTATAATAATAGGATTTGTAGGAAACATTCAATGGATGGAAGAGTAATTGTTCTTATAAATAAGATATTTACCTAATGATCATTGTCCCTAGAAGCCATGATGACATACATTCCACAAAGGGACGTAACAAAGTTGGGATGAATGGTATCCTAACATAATAACATTAATGAGGCCTCCCAAACATCCAATATCCCACACATGTAGTTTGGATAATGAGGTGCACAGAGTGTTGTAGAAACTGGGTAGAATGGCCTAAACCTTTTTAGTATGGGGTGTAAAATTGTTCTATACCCTTGAAGGATGTACATTATTAAGTTATAGTAGGGCCAATGCCATGATGTAAATATATATATACTTTCATATATGATGGAAACACTCCAAGATCATCCACAATTTCTCCTTGTATAGACTAGGACCTTCTCGGAGCATTGGAAACTTATGATACAGCTTGGGGAGGCTAATTAGTCATAGGAGATGGACGATGGTAACCTATGTTATGAAAAGCATTGAAGTACCAGAGTAAGGTAAAGGAGACTCATTTATTTAATGCTTCAGACAATGAAAGTATGGTGCTCTAGTCGAGGTATAGATTGAATCATCTATGGATATGTAAGTTATAGGTTGAAATTCCTCAGCATTCGGTGGTGGGTACTCCTTCTTTTGGATTTGATGTCAGTTGTTTCATTTTGCTTATGGTCTTCTTGAGTTGTTTATCTTTTTGGTGGAACTTTCCACGTATTGGACTGGTACCTTTTTGTTTTCTTTCTTTAGTTGGGTTTTGTCTCCAACTGTATAGTTCTTATATTGGCGGTTGCCACCGTTGATTTTTCGATTGAAATGAGCTCACTTTTTATTATTGTATTTGAAGTTGAAGCAGAAAAATTTCCTTTTTGAGAATTACTTGTATCTATTTTGGGTGACTATTATGAGCATTCTCTTTTGCTACCAGTCCTATGTCATTTGAACCCATTTTGTTTTAAAGAGTCCCACCAATCATGTGTATATGAGGTAACACCTAGAAAGATATATTATCCCATGTCAGAAGGTACTATAGGATCGATAGATCAGATCCATGCTCTACTATGATGAATAATAGAAATGATTGGTTTCCTTGTATTTGGAGTAGGTGAAAGTTGGTGATTTGGCAAACCATGGTGGTGTAAATTATTATATAAGACATATAGTTTTGTAAGTGGCCTTGCACGGGTGTTAGTATTATGAAGTTCATCCTTTGGGTAATCATGTACCCTAATAGGAAAGATCTATGCTATCATGATTGACCTTAAGAGATTGATGATTATTGAATGTTCTAAACTACCCTAGCGGGGGAATTGATAGGATGTATAAGAAAGGGGCTAGTCGGAGTGTAATGCATTAGTGTTATATTTTGAAAGGGACAAGTGTAGGAATCTTATAATACTCATATGATGCATTCTGATAAGGATTTGTATTTTCCCCATAAGTTAGTTTGTGAAAGAAAGTTCCTCCTTTCCCTAGCCTTGTTGAGAGTGAAAAGTTGAAAACAATTGGGTGGCTCATTAGTTGGAGACTCCATGTTGCAGATCTTAATGATCTAGTGAAAATGTGATGACGGCACCTCTTCGAAATATTATTGTGATGAAATTTGGCAGAAGATATTTCTCGACAAGACCCTAGGTCTTGAAAATTGATGGTTTAGAAGGATAGGTTAAAAGTGTAAAACTTGCCTAAAGAACTATGGAACAAAAATCATAGAGTATGTACCACCCTGAGGGGGTGTTTCTACAAGAAGAGTATGTTCCTTATATGTTCCTGATCACCCTCGAGAAAGAATATTGTAGCCTATTAGGTACATGACCCTAAAACCCAGGAATGGTTGCACTCTCGACGCCTATGTTCCTAACCCTCTTACGATTGGAAATTTAATGATGCTTTTATTAAACTATCAATAAGGGAGTACTTTTGTATTTTTTTTTAATATATGAGAGAGAGGACTTATGTGTGTGGTATCTTGATACACTTATATGTAAGGGAGTTTCCCTATGAATGAAAAGTTTCAACGAAAGAATCCCCATACCCTCTAATGGGAATTGTGATTCTAGTAATACTCCTATTAAATGTTTAGATGAAATGATAAAATGTGGTAGTAACCCACTAGGATTGGAGTGAATTTTTGTTGAAATAGGAACTGGTAACTCCAAGTGTCTTATAGAAAGGACTTAGAGGCCTTCTTCATCATTTGATGCCTCATGGTAAATAGAAGGTTTACATTATGCCTACGATAGTAGAAAAACCTATGGATTATGTTGTAACCGCACTAGATCCTTGAAGACCCTAAAATACATTTTGGTGTTGTGATAACCATCCTAAATGAGAAAAGACTACTTCAACCCCTATCTAGTTGGGGGGAATAAAATTATATATATGAGAATTATCTAGATAAGGAGACCCTATAGGTATACTTGTTTTGGAATACATAGCCTTGTTTCGTAAGCTTGCTACCTTTGATAGACCTGTCGGCTTCCGGGAGTAAGCCTATTCCTTGGGGGGGATGATGTAAGGCCCACCCCATTTCCACCTTTTCCTTGACACTTTGATGTCGGACGATTAAGGGGTTTTTTAGTATCTGGATGATTGGTAAATCCCTAACATAATTGTACTCCGGAATAGATATTGTACCTTCATATCAGTACCTATCAATTAATTGTCACTATGATAGAGGAGATATCTCTAGGTTATTAATTGTGTAAGTGAATCTTGGGTGCAATATGTTACCCTACGGATCTCAGATCCAGCAAGACTAATTAAGGTTCCATTGAGTAATCCTTTGATGATGTATTATATGGCTATACCATAGTGATGTTTTGGCAATATTATTAGAACAGTGAACAAGGATTTGTTAGACCCTAGACTTATAGCATTATTCTGCATTTTGTTTTCCTAGATTAGGAAATTTAATCATACTTGTGATAAGAATTTAATAGGACCCGACGGATATGGTTATCCCTTACCGATAATGAACCATTGATTTATCTTGAACACTATGCTAAGGAAATTGAAAATCTTAGGGATTAGGAGTACTATGGAGTTATGCAATCAAATTATGTAGATTGAATTGAATTGAAATAATGAATGAATTCTTTATTTTTGTGAGCCTGCATTTGGATTATGATCTATATGAGGGCACTGTACTTTATGTGACTTTGATGTCGCAGTAGAAATTATAACTTGTGTGTATAAAATTATATGCATTTGAATTATGCACTATATGAAAGTGATTAGATGTATGCATTGAGAGAAAGTGATTGTAAGAATGCAAATGAATATCATGTTAGACATCTTCACTGCATTGATGTTATGAGCACCTGATAACTAGATTATGGATGATCTTGATTTCATTCGAATTATGCTATTGAATCACGAATTGAATTATGAAAATTGAATTTATTTGATGTGATTATTGAATCCTATATGATTACGTGCAGATAATTGAATTATGACATTTCTTTCTCTGTGATTGAATGTTCAATTGAATTGTGTTAGATCATTACTTTTTTTGTATGATTCCTTGTATGCAATTGAGTTAAGATTAATGTGTGGATATTACATCTTATATGCTTTTATGTGATGTTTTTCTTCCTTGAATTACTGATGTTGCATTTAGGTTTTGCAGGTGGAAGGACCATGGAAACATTCGGGGAAACCACATTGAATGCTTGTGCTATCAGTAAAGCCAAGGCCCCGTCTATTGAAGAGAGCAGGGCCTCGTTGTGAAGTGTTTTATTTTGTAACCGTAATGTGAATGTATGTGTAGGATTGTTAAGTGTTGTAATATGTTGGACATACCTTAATTGTGATGTTAATTATGTGAGTGTCACTTGGCACTATAGTTATTTGTTAACTAAGGTATGTCATGTGATTGGAGTGCGAGACCAAGTCCTAGAAGCTTCCTTGAGGGGGAATTCAAAGTGCATCCACTTGTCATAGGGCCCCAAAGTGTAGTCACATCTTACATTTTCGTGCATAAACTGAACCATGGTTTTTGGAGGGTTAAATGGGACCCTAGGGGGTAGTTTCATGCATTTTGAGGTAGCCCATTCCTTGTACCCATAGGTTAGGGGTAATTTTAGCATGGGAGAAGCCATATATTGACTTTTTGTCCCCTCCAATAGTGCCCATTTAATCTTGCACGAAATTTACAACTTGCATTATGGACCCAGAAGTACTTCCTAGGACCATCTTAATGAGGGTTGTGGAGAGTTGGTTGGGGAGTCCCTTTTAGTAGAACTTTTAGAGGGGATTTGGGTTGTTCACCCACTCTCTACCTTTAGAGACCACTAAAACTTGGAGAAGGAGAAAGCTAGGGATAGAAGAAGGAGAAGGCTCAAAACTTCATCATTTTGCATTGGATCATAGGTTGGAGGATCTTGCTCTTCATTTCTCTCATTTTTGTTGTAGTAGTTGTATGTGTTGTGTATTTGTTCTTTGGCTCCCCATGGTTGGTCATGGAGGAAGCTTGCATTTCTTATTTGTTGTGTTTTAGCTCCCCATGGTTGGTCATGGTGAGAGCAAGCATGTATTGTGTTTTTTTTCTTGTAATTGGATTTGGGGTTGTTTACTCTTGGATTCACTCACCCTTGGGAGGGAAGAGAAATGAAGAGGGGGTGTGGGAAATGGAGGAAACTCCATGTGTAGAGCCTCCTCCATGTGTGGGGAAGGATGAAGCTTGGGTGAGTGATTTTCCCCAAGTAACCTTGCATATTGCCCATGAGGCATTGGGGGTATAAGGAGGGAAGATTTGCCATGTGAGCCTTGTTATGAAATTGTGATATTTGGGTCCATGTGTGGCCTTGTTTATGATTATGAAATGGTTGTCTCCATGGGTTGTCCACCCACACCCCACAAAGGAAATTCTGGGAATTCCTTAGTTATTACCTTGAGGGAATTTTGGTTTTGTTTAATGAATGTTTTCTTGTGAGTGTTTGAGTCTGAGAGTATGTATCTTATTTGATGTGGTTTCCCCAAGCTCGGGGGTGGTCTCATGAGAGGCCTAGGATGGGAGGTGAGCTCCCATGGTCTTTCATTTTCCTTGTAGATATTTGCAGATTTGTGGAAGCTCGAAGAGGAGCTATCATGGAGGTTTTCATCTTTTGGGTGGTTGTGCGAAGACAACCCGTTCATTCCTTTGTGAAATCTCTCTTGGTATTTAGACTTCTATTGTTGTGAAAGAGATTGTAATACTTTTTACTTGGAGCTATTGTGAAGATGAAATAGATGAGAGACTGTTATTTATTTGATCTTCCATTGTGTGGTATTAGCAATTTGCAGTGCTTTATTGTAACTATGAAGATGTAAATGTATTTGATGTAATTGTGTATGTATTGAAATGGATTCCCTAATGGTTATGACGAATTCTTGTATACGTTATAAAAGATCTCTCTCTCTCTTTATAGTTGAAAATACTCTTTCCTTGCAAATGAGTTATCAACATTGATAGATTAAATATTGTAACAATTTCATTATGATTCCATCTTTGGGTTGATATATGAATATTGTAGTTCCTATAAGATGATTTAATTGTCACGATCATTGAAAAGAATCTCTAAATATGATTCATATCACTCTTTTAGTCCTATAAATTGTAATGAAACAACTATGAAGAAATGAACAAATTCGTTTTATGTTGATATCTCAATTGATTTGCAATCAAACTATATCTAATCCTTATTGATACACTATCAATTTTAAGACTATAGACTTCCTTATGCATTAAGGAGACTAATTAAATGAGGAAAATATACTACTCATAGTTTGCAAGAAGATGTAAAAATAATGCAAGCAAAATAACACTCTCCAGATTTTAAGAAAGCAAAATGCTCTCTGGATTTTGTATGGGATAAAAATCCCATACAAAATCCATACCAGAGTCATTAAAATAATAATAAATCTGCCACCTTTATTCATAAATCAAATATTATATTTAGACTTTGACCTCACCATAACATATTTACTCCATCCCTTGAAAAATGGCGCATGCGAAGAGACAAGTCTTTAAAAGTAGTTGAGCCTTCACATTGGCCAATAAAGAGGTACCTTATATGTCTACTCATCTTGGGAGCATGGCTGGAAGTACATACTATAAAATTAATGTTTGACAGCAATTTAAATATTGCTAGCTCCTTATCCTTAGAATTGGCGCATGTTTTGGATGAGAGGAAGTTTTGGATATTAATAGTTTATGGTCATGGGCTCAAGACACTTTATGAGGTGTCATAATCTTGCAGCCTTTTCTTTTATAACTCCTTGCCTTGCGCATGTTTTGTATGACTTTGCTCACCCCTGAATAGGCGCATGATAGGACTTTGTCCTTTCTCATGCCATGTGGTAAAGTCAAGCTAGTTAGTAGGGTAGGTTAGTGAGTTAGTAGGATAGTAAGTAGTTTTAAGATGTAGTTAAGTATGTTAATTAAGTTTAGGATCTTGTCTTACATAATTTCAGTTCGTTAATATGTATTTAACATTGAATTGAATTTTTTAATTTGAATTTAATAGTTTAGTTTTAATCATGGTTATTTAGTAAAATAGTCTTGTTTTATTTAGATAGAATTTTAATAGTGTAATTAAAGATAGATGATCATTATTTTTTTTGTTTATGATATTATTAGATATTATGTCATGTTTTAAATTCTTGGTTTGCTCGTAAATTTAATTAATAAAATATAGCATATTGATTAATTAATAATTGTATTAATTAATTAATTAATATATTATAATTATTAATTATTAATAATGTTTTATAAGCTTCGAATATATTAATCATTAACTAATGTTATCTTTAAAAAATTATTGATGGATTAAAAAGGTACTATGATTTAATGGTACGAAGTATTATAACTTGATTAGTATTTATACTTTTGAAAGTGGATTTTGATGTAAACGCCATTTTAGATTCATTTGCAATATTCTCATAAGTTGGCCATTTTATCATCACAAACAGATTGGCCTCGATAGGAACATATTTAGATAATGGTTAACCTGATTATAGGATAACATTACCATTCAATCCCTTTTAGTCCACCTTAGACTTTTAGATCGACGATCGACGATAATTAATCGTGAAGACGATCAACGATCTTCAACGATTATAACGTCATCGTCTAGCATCTTTGGTATCAACCTTGTCAGGATTGATCACCTAAGACTTTTGTGGCCACGTTGTCATAGATACTCTTTTCTCACAACATTGATCATGTCATCTTTATTACGTTTTAAAAAAATAATAATTTTGGGTTGTGTTTTGACTCGAACTTTTGGGCATTGCATAATGTAGCATTGATTTATAAAGTGCATTATGACAAATTTTTGTTTCTACGGAATATATATCTAAATAATTAAATTTCTTTTGTTAATAGAATCAAATTTGGGTATATAAATTAAATAATGCTTTTAACCTAATGTTAAAATTGAATCATTTGTTAATAGGAAAATAATGTGGAAAAGGCATTAAATTAGTCTCATGATAAAAGTATAAATTACCCTAGTTGCTAAATAAAATATCTTATTAGGGTAATTTATTCCTTAAAATAATATTATCATGTTGATTAATTCAAATGATAAAATATGTTGTAAAGGATTATTCTGGAAAACCCTAATGAAGACTAAGGTTAGATATCTAATTAATTTACCTTATGTGCAGGAAGTCTTCACATCAAATAATGTTTCAAAGAAGATTATTTTACGGGATGAAGGAAGAGGGATATTTTAAATAGAGGTATCACTAAAGACCTTATAAATTAAATGTATTAACCCTCAAAATGGTTAATATTTTACATTGTAATTATATATTGGTTGCAGTTCGTGATTAGGTTTTGTTTTGAACTGACACCTTAGTCCAAAGCTTGTTTACATCCGTTCAATAATATATTAATACGGATACCAGGACTGAGGTAAAGGACACAGTCATTATATTACAAATTATTTATGAAACTTTTGAGAAGGATTCAACTCACAACTACAACTATGAAGTTTTATGTACCATTTTTTCAACATCTATAAAGATTAGTTACATTTATTTTATTTGTGGTTATAAGATATTTGCATGCTTTCAATTAGAATTTCAGATATTCTATTAAATAGAGTGTTTCATTGTGTTAAATTCCCTAAGTGTCAGGGATAACTTTAAGAAATCCCCTTTTAGGAAAAAGTGTAAACTCCTAGCGAATCGTACATTATTTTAGGGGGCAATTTGTTTTAATGTAGGCGATTTTTTTTTTCAAATCCATAATTTTTCATAGTTTTTATTGGTGATTTTTTCCCAACTGAATGAGAATTTCATAAATTTCTGACGAATAATTTTCTTTTGAAGTAAAAAATTATAATATATGAGGCGAATAATTTTCTTTCCAAGTAAAAAATAATAATATATGAGGCGAATAATTTTCTTTTCAAGTAAAAAATAATAATATATGAGGCAAATGAATTTCTTTTGAAGGGTAAAAAAATATTTCTATTGGCAAATTTTATGTACCGTTTGAAAATTTATTTATTTTATTGGCTAATCATTCGTTAATTATGGCAAAAAAAATATTTTGTTGGCGATTTTCAAAAGATGGGAAATATTTTGTTATAATACCTTAGACTAACATACCTAACATACATACATTATTTTATAATGTTAAATATATTATTTGATACCGTCTGATGATCCAAGATCAATGGCTAAAGTTTAATTTTGGCCCCAATTTCTTGAAGGAAACAAAGTTGTGGAGGAAGTCACCGGAATGTTGACACGTATCAAATAAGGGTTACTTGTCTGCAGACTACAATGTACACGTGTTGGTATCGATATTCATGGTTCTATTACTATAGTGCAACTTCTAACCTCTTAAATCGGTAAGCAATAAATGTCTTGTCAGTGACAAGCGACATTCTTTAACTTGTCATGCATAGTAGACACGCACCACTTCCAAATTCGTACAGACGCTATAACTGATATCTGACATTTTTTGCTTTTATGGGAAAGATTTATTGCCAGATATGAAAGATTAAGGACAAAATATTAATTTCTCACATGCATGCATTTAGGGGAAAGATTTACATGAAAGATTTAGAGGCATGTTAAGGACAATGGATTTAATACCATTAAAGATAGAATAATTTATTGCTAAGTAATGATCCAGAATTCAAGGGCTATTTATAGACGATCTATCTTCATTATTCATCGATTCATCTTTGGCATTTTCTAGATAATTTATTTATTTAGGGTCTGCAGTTTGTAGTCTACAAATAATTTGTTTTTAAGTTTTTTGTAGTTTTACTATTTCAAATGGACACTCCAATTAGGCTTATATGCACATCTAAGGAGGCCCAGAAGGCCTTTTTGGGTTCCTTTACTAATGAAGCCTTAGAATCTATTTGTAAGGAGGGTGGGCCTTTCGTTATAGAGGCTGTGAAAATGGTGTTGGGCTGAGAGTTTCAGAAAAATGAAGATAGGCACCGAGTCAACACAAATATTACGTCCCATTTTTTGGCATCACTTCTCGACCTCGGAGGAGAGAAGGTGGAGATGTTAATGCTATTGAGGAGGGTTTTTAAAGAAGAGTAGCTAGGGGACAATGTTAATGTTGTCATGTTCATAAAAATAGGGGTGGGGATCCCTTGGGCAAGTGAAATACCCAAGCTTCTCCTCCCAGGCCAAAATGTGGCCATGCAACCTTTTCTTTTGGGCCTCAATGCTGGGCAGTATAAGCACCATAGGAAATGGGCCCTGATTGCTAGGAATTTCCTCCGAAATTGGTTTTCCCTTGATGAAGAGGAGGTTGAGGTGGGGGAATTTAGGTGGCTAGATGAATTCCCCCCGATAATCATCTCTCGTGAATTCTACTTAGATGGAGCTGAAGGCCAAAATCAGTAGAGGACTACTACTGGTTTTTTTGATAAAAAGTTAATGGTTTTTTCTTGTTTATAGTATGTTTATTTTTGTAGTATTTACTATTGTACTGGAAGTAAACATTGGACTACTAGTCTACTGATGGTTTTTGTTTTATAAAAACATACCTCATTTTTTGTTTCTTTTTGTTATAGTAGGTTCCTCTTTGTTCTGGAAGTGGAACTGGACAATCTTTATGTAATTATAATTTTATGAAAAGAAAACAATGAAAATTTTGCTCATTTCAATCTGTACAAAAAATGGTTCTTAGACTTCTCTGTCACTATGATTGCAATATTTTAATTAGTTGCTTTATGATTTATCTGCGTATTAGATATGTATGATGTATCACAGTTCTACAATGTAGATAGTTATAGTTAATAAAAGAAATGTCTTATCAGTTATCACTGAGTACTGACATTAATTTTGGGTAATGTTACCTGTCAAAATTCACACACTCGTACATTTAATATGAAAGATTTATAGAATTTTGAAGGACAAATGAATTAATAAGGTTAGAGAAAGAATTTATGGTATTTTAATTATAATGTATGAGAATTATATGTGAATCTGTAATTATAATTATCAACGTTAAAGTTATAATCTAAATCAATAAAAAATATCATTTTAACTTTAAGAATACTATATAATCAATTTGACAGAGATATGAATTAATAAGGTTAGAGAAAGAATTTATTGTTTTCTAATTATATGTGATTATAATTATCAATGTTAAAGTTATAATCAATAAAAAATATCATTTTAACATTAAGTATACCATTTAATCAATAAAAAAATTACTTTAACTCATGTTTGGGAGACCTAGCGAGTCAGTGACTCAGCAACCATAGAAATCTCATTATCTCTAAACACTAACCTTGGTCCTTAACTCTGGCCTCTGAAATTTATTAGAGTTTAATATTATTAAAAAAATAGTGCATTTTGAATTTGATTGGCTAAAGTTGTTACTATTCAATTAAATAACTTTAAATGTTATTAACTTATTATCCATTATTAATTAATATTTATAAAGGAAAAAATAACATTATAACATTTAACAATGTTCGTTGCAAATAACTACCATTGGATGAGCACAGATCAATGATGTACGATGGACTTTGGGATGAAAGGGAAAAGCAACCCCATCTTTTGAAATCTATTCCAGAATCATGACACATGTCAGCCGTCAGGTGAGTGGTGACTAGGTGAGTTAATGGGACCCATGGGGGCCCAGGGCCACTAGTACCACAGGCACACAACACCATTATGACCGTTGGATTATTGTAGATCAAAGACCGAAGTTGTATTTCAGGATGAAAGGGAAAAAGAAACCCCATCTTTTGAAACTCATTCCAGAATCATGACACATGTCACTAAACAAGTAAGAGTCTTATGTTCCACTCGCAGTCTCGCATGGTCCTACCAACAATGCCATTTGATGATGACATGACATGTTTGACTTAGCCGTTAGGTGAGTGGTGACTAGGTGAGTTAATGTGACCAACGGCCACAGGGGCCCAGGGCCACCAGTACCATAGGAAAACAATGCCATTATGACCATTGGATTATTGTAGATCAATGACCGAAGTTGTATTTCAAGATGAAAGGGAAAAGCAAGGCCATCTTTTCAAACCCATTCTGGAATCATGACACGTGTCACTAAACACGTAAGCTGTTCCACTTGCAGTCTGGCATGGTCCTACCAACAATGCCATTTGATGATGATGTGACACATTTGACTTGTAGTCATGAGGTGAGTCAGCTGTTAGATGAGTGGTGATGATCTAGCTTGTACAATTTTGGCACTTTAAGTTTCACTTTCTAGTAGTCTACGGATTTAGAAAGGGTTTACGGATTCTAAATTTCTATGTTGAGGAAAGCAAGTGGAAAAAAGGCTCTCAGCTGAAGCTATGTAACCTGTTCCTAGTCAAAGTTTGCAAAAATCAAAGCTAAGGGTAATGGATAACTACTAAAATCCTGAACACGTAGGTCCCACATTTTAAATTTTTCAAATCTCTTGATTTACAACTTTACTATTTATATTATAGAAAAAAATTATCCTATTACTTGTTAGGGTTTAATTTTGATTCTTGAATCACCCTTGTAAATTGTAGGCTTGTACGCTGTAGCTATGTATAAATATTTGAATTTTCCTACAAGTAAATAGTGATGCCGGTTTAGGTTACCACTTACCAGCTTACCAGGATGGGCAAAATAATTATCAAGAATAAGACTATGAGTAAAAAGACAAGTCAGATAATAGAATTCCACAATCTGCTTAAAACACAAGGTTTCACGGATGTATTCCATGATATTTATGATCCTATTATTCATGGAAATAAGGGAATAATGGAAATTAGATTTGAAATTGAAAACAAGTGGAACGATCCAAATAAGGTTTCAAGATTTTCTTCATTTAACCCAAAGGTAAATGCAACGGCAAATAAAATTGCACTGTGGAATGTTGGGTCGGCAAGCATGGCATTACCTCAAGTATTCCCTTGCCTAGAAATTGTCATGATCTGCACCAAAAATTATGATGAAAATAAAAAAGCAATTGTGAATAAAAATACTCAAGAGGAAATTTTGTCCATAATCGAGAGTGAATTTGCTAGTCTATTGAACCTAGGGTTTGAACAACAAAATGCAAATGTGCAAATTGACCTAAGAAAGTTGGCAGAGGATTATGAAAAAATAGATGCAACACAAAGAGATTCTTATATCAAAGGAATAACAATTACAAATGGTTCAAGCCTGAGTCCAGATCATAGGCCTCCTTATGATTATGAAATTTTTGTGCCATGGGTTCAGGACAGTATTTCCTTGCTAGCATTTTGTTTGGGATTGGATAGTAGCAAAGAAGTGGGTGCCAGCATTCTTGAAATGATTTTTCATATTAATTTTGAAAAAGAACCAGTAAAATATTATTTTATTGAGAACATTGTTCGTTGCATGCAAGAACAGTTACTAATGATTAAAACAGGTTCACAGAAGACATTTAGATTCACAACCTACTTATGCTATCTTCTCTTAGCAAAGCATCTTGTAATATTTCAGACAAACAAGCTTTGCAGTTAGGGCCAAAATCCAATATATGAGTTGACACCTCAGATAAGGACGATTGATAATAGAAGGAGCTACAACAATTTTGTAGACATCTTTTTGGCTCCAATGTATGATAAAATTATAGGCACTCCAATGCCTAGATTACCTGCTACTTGTAGAGATTTAATTCAACTTGGAAGTAAAATACAATTGGCTGACTGGTACTTCATGGAAGAGTACACAGTGTTAAGGTTTTATGGTTCAGTAGTAGAACCCTACAAACTTCCAATATATGTCACAAAGAGGGTATTTGCATTGGAATATGTATAGCAGATGGAGAGCACAAATGTACTCTTTAGTGGTTAGCAAAAGAAAATGATATTTCCTTCCTTCCCTTTCTCATTTGGAGGGTTCACATTTGAGAGAAGAGCATTCAAAGTGGCATAAGCCTTTTTTACAATTTTTCACTTTGATGTTGACAGTCACTGGTAGTATGATCCACTCAACATAATTGGAACAAAGCTTAGAGAGAATGGGAACTCTGCAAGCAAATGTCAACATGAAAGTATGCCATTGATTGAAAAATTTAAAAACATGGATTCCTAGGAGGAGGTCAAAAAAGAGATGGAGAAATATGCTGCTCAAAATAATATGTCAATACAGGAATTGTCATCACAAATTATGGCATTGCACAAATAGAAAGGAAAAGTGCAGGCCATGAGTATGACATCATCCAATTTCTACCAGAAAGATGCTCAACCATCTACAAATTCTATACCAAAAAAGCTAATGAATGTATTAATGATAATTGGACTCGTACCAAAATTTCTAATTTTTGGGAAATAAGGAAGAATCTCAGTGAACCAAAGAACTTTGCAGATCTTTATGATGTGGAAGAGGATACAAAGTTTAATGAATTATGGAATAAGGAGCATCCAGCTGAAGCATGTCTAGATGATGATGATGATGATGATGATGATGATGATGACTAGGACTCTATGAATCCCACATCCAGTGTGAATCCCACATCCAGTATAGTATATTCAATTAGTAGAGGAGTTGATGCCTCCAAAAAAGATCAATATACCAAAGAGGCAGATATTATAGAAAAAATGGGCTACCAAGGTTTTGGTGGTTTGGGTCCTATTGGACAAGGGGTTTGGTCTTTACCTGACCCAACAGCTCCACCAAAATATGGTGAGAAACTAGGCCTTGGGCTTGGAGTTCAATCATCAAAATCATCAACGCAGTCAATTCCATTTCCTAAATCAATTGCCACTCCCACGGCTATGGATATCATGGGTACAACTACAACTAGTGGTTTGAAAAGGACATTGCAGATAAACACAAAAATAATTGTTCCTAGAGATCAAGGTAGTTTAAAGAAGAAAAAGGTTTTGACAAGTATTGGTACAAAAATGCCAATGGTGACTGGGACTCCAACAATTGCCCAACCTTCAGGACAAAACCCTTAGGTTCAAAACAGTCCAAAAACTCCACTTGTAATGGGTCAGGGTGTTGCTAATCCTTGTGGTGTAATTAGCAGCACCACAGGCAAGATAGATGGAAGCTCCTACATCGGTGCAAGTGCTATTTCACCATTCAAACATTCAATTATGTCACAAAACCCTGATTTTTGTTACAATGATTTTGTAACTAACTATGAACAATTAAAAAAAGGAATAGACAACATAGTAAGACAATGAAGATGGAAGCAGTTGCTACTGCTCGTGAGGCAGAACCTGCAACAAACAGGCTATTTCCCACATATGACCCAAATAAAGATATGATGGAATTCATGGTTGTTATGCCCCTAGCTAGAGATAACAATCCACCAGAGAGTTAGTTAGATCCATCTCAATTTCAAGTTAGCACCCTCCAAATGGATTTATCCAAAATAAAAAATGTGGACAAGATAAATGTGTCAAAAATGACCAACCAAGTGGTCTATAGTTCATTGATGAAGTTAGAGAGAGAGAGAGAAAGGAAAGCTTTAGGGAACAATAGATAAGTTAAAGGAAGACCTAGAAAATGTAAACGCAACTGAGAAAGCAATAGAAAATAGGTGCAAAGAATTAGAGAGAAGGATAAAAAATTCATCCTCTAAAGAAGCAATTGGAGTTGGACAACTAGAACATATTGACGCAGAACTGAAATCTCTGAGGGAAAAATTGGAACAGAGTGAACAAAAACTTGAGAATGAAAAAGCCTCTTCATTAAGTTTTTACAAAAACTTGGAGAGTGCGGGAAAGGCAACCAATAACTTAAAGAAAGAATTGGAGAATGAGAGGGTAAAAACAAAACAGTGGGAAGAGAAAGCAGAGCCAATAAGAAAAGATAGTGAACACAAGTTCTCAAAAATGAGAAAAGACCTAAAGAAGGCAAATAATACAATTAAAAATTATGAAAATAGCTTGAATGACCATGTAAATAATACAGTCAAGAAAATAAAAAAATTCTTCTGGGGCCAAATAAAGATGTCTTTTGATAGGTTGTGTGATTGGTTTGAACTGAATGAAACTCTTACAGATGTTTTTGGGAAGTTGAGAAAGCACATTGAGAAGAACAAAAGTTTTTGTCAGAGAAAGAAAACTACAAAGAAGATTATGCAAGAAATCAATAGAAGTAGTGGCAGACATTTGGTAAGCAAGGGAATTCAAGACCGCATTGGTGCAACAATAAAGGTGAACTTTGTCTTTCAAAAATGTCAGAAACTAACAGAAGCAGAAGAAAATGTTTCCTTATTCAGGCCAAAGCTCGCCAACATGAATAGTAAAACAAGCAAATTGATATCTCTTGGTTTGCTGAGTCTTGGTCTTGATTACTCATCAACAAGTTTCATTAGAAGAGAAGCTTACAAAAAAAATTTGAAGGACACAGTGATGTCTGATTTAGGCAAGCTTCCTTAGGACAGAACTTATGAAGGCATTGCAAAGTGCATCAAAACATTCACAAATTTGAATGCAGTAATGGAAGGAACATTTCTTTCAACTCACTCTTCCAAGTATGAATGGCTGACGAGGTTGAAAGTCATGTACTATAACATGACAAATTTTTCCCTTCCAACCAATGAAGAATGGAGCATACTAAAGAAACTGACAGAATCATCTTGATCTCATCAATCATAGTATGTGAAAGTACTTTCAGTTTCAATCATCTCCATATCTTTAGTATATGTTGGTAAACAGATTGTCCTTCTTCTTTTCCTCCTTTTATTTGCCCAATTTTATAACGAAGAACAACTTTACACAATAGTTGGCAAACCGTTTATGAGAATATTTAGTTTCCCTCTGAATTGAGGTACAGCTCCCTATACAAATGATATTCAATGAATTATGTTTTATCTCTAATTCCTACTGTAGGGTATGTTCTTAACCAAAGAACAATAGAGGCAAAACCAAGCTAATCCTACCCAGGACTAACTCAGGTAGATTTAGATTCTAATTCTAGCCAACTTCAGGAACTCACACATCCTATGACTTCCCAATGTTGGTAATGCAAGAATGTTGTTAGTTTTGTAAATGCAATGACATGAGATTAAAAAGGAAGATTAAACATCCAAATCTTTGCAATAGGATCAGATGAGAGTACTCTGATCTACCACCCAATCACCATTTGACTAAGAATACAAGTGCTCAAAACTGACCATAACAATACTCTGATTGAAAGTAATCAGAAAAGTGTTGCCCAAATACTCTGATTCATAACAAAACTTTCCTTGTTTTAAACACACAAACACAATACTCTGATTATATTTGCTTGCAATCTATAGCCAAATCTATTACAAAAACTAAACATCAATCTCTATGCATGAATGAAAATGTAGAAATTAGAAAGTGCCCTCTCCTCTACTCCAACTCTCTGACTGTATGCAGAAAAAGGAAGCACATGGAAAGTAAAGAATTGACACCAAGTATGATTGTCTCTACAACCTCTCTTCATGCCAAAACTTTATCGACCTTTTTATTAACTTTCTCAACAGTATATATAGAGTTTACAATCATATGGCATCCATGGAATACAAAATGTTTCAAATTCTAGAATTTGAAAAGTCTAAAGCCAAGGACTTACGAAAATACAATAGGAAGAACTAGCATGACTTTGTCCCTTCATCTGGCCTTGCTAATCAATTTATGTGTTGACAAATCTCAAAAGATGAAAGCATGCCTGTGACTTATCTTGGAATGTTTTTATGATACTTTACTCTATCCAAAACACTCTCAGCTTCCATTCTACATTATCGCATGATCACATGATACTTGTTTAATTCTTGTGATCATGCGACTCGCTTCATCATTGGCACACGTGCACTCCAGTAGAGCACCATCTATTTAGTCTTCTCTATCTTTATTTCATAAGAATTCATCCTCGATAAAGATAAATGGCAGTGGTTGCAATTTGAATTTGTAATGAATCGTGACTTATCACCGTGACAATATCCAATAAAATACTATGCACAACATATTCTGTACTATTATGTTTCCCTTTGCCGTGACTGATATTCAACCCCCTATCACTAAATCTCAAATTATTATATAACTAATGTGATTTTTTTGTCAATGGACGTGGATGCCAACTGGGCATTTTTGTTTTAATCTTCCCTACTTCTGTACACCTTCAGCACCTACCACCAGCTGCACCTTATACCTTGTCGCATGATCGCAAGGCGGTTCTCTCAATCATGCAATCATGTGACCACGCCTACCACAAGGCTTTATTTTCAACATCAAATCACACACTCACTGTTTGGATCATCGTGACTTGATGAATCATCCCGTACCTTCAAATGGAAAGAATCACCAACTATAGTTGACTGTTAAAAATGCCTAACTCAGCTCTGTCACATTGAAAAATGCATAGCCCGAGTTCTAAAAGAACTCGTTTCATCACATTGTCATATGAAGTAGAATTTTGAATAATTCAATGCCAACTCTGTTACGACATCAATCACATGAAAAGTATTTCCTTTGATGCCTAGAGATCATGATTCACAATCATCCTTTCATCTAAGAAAGAGAAACAATAGGAACATATAATCCTTGCTAGATTGCGATCTATAACCTACCCATTAAGAAGAGACTCAAAGAACAACCCACCCAGCTTAGAGAAGAAAAAGGCAATGGCAGGGAAACCTAACAAGGATAGCCTACCTAAGGAAGACTTAGACCTAGACACAACCATGACCAGACTTGACTTGACATCAAATACTTCCACTTTTAACAACATGGTTATGGGGTGAAAAGTGGGGCAACAGTATATATCTTTGATATTATCCTAAATACTAGAGTCTAGAATTGAGTTTAAAGTAACAAGTTTGAACTTTTTTTTTTGAACAGGATGAATGTTACAGTCTTCCAGATGCTATTGCCAATGCTAATTTACTAAACCAGCTTGTCGAATGCAGAAATGTACAACTAAAGTTGTAGAGATGTTGTAGACTTGTAGTTGTCTTACTGATTTAGATTTTGAGACTTCTCACTTCACATTAGGCAAATCGACCTGAAGCTATTGTTGCTCCCTTGTTTCTATAAAAGGGAATCAGGGTCATTGGCTTAGGGTAATGAAATTGAAATTGGGCAATCTACCAAATTGCCAATGGGTATTCAGTCATTGAGTTTTGTAAACAAAATCATAGAGTTGTGTTCTTACTAGTATTAATGAATGAATTGTTACATTGTATCATATTTGTAATTAAATTAATGAGAATTAGTATTTCTAGCTCTAAGAAATCTAACATATGAATTGCTATGTTGTCAAAACAAATAATGAAAAATTTACAAGAATTGTACCATATGAGCTTAATAATGCAAATGAAAACCATTATTAATTGTGGAATTGAATCTTGATGACATTATCAACCACATTCATGTTTTTGACATTGGAATATGCTATTATGCATGATTGATGATGAGATACAGAAACTAACAGTAGACTTCATGAAAAAGATAATAAATACCTAGGAGGCTAGGAACTGCTACTTCTACAATGGTTCAACTTCAACCTGCCACATCATATCATCATTAAGATCATCAAATTCAATGCCATCAACTTCATAGATTCCTTAGTTCTTTGATATGTTTTCTTCACTCTGCATACCACCGCTTAACTGATGTTCACCACTAGCAGTACCCATACCAGTAGTACATGAGTCAATGACATCATTGTCTCTAGCATTCCCACTCCCAGTCCCACTTTGGTTTGAAATGTTTCCCATCCCTCTTCTCTGACATTTCTTCCTCCATAATTTTAGTGTGCTTTCGTAAGGAAAAGTATTGACTTCATACCTGGATGTATAGACCCTCAAGCAATTTTCCAGATTCTTGTCTAGTTTGTTTCTTAACTTTGACTTTAGGAATCCCAAAGCACTGAAAACTCTCTCATCCTCCACCGACCCCAATATCATGGTCAGACATAAATTAGTAAGCTTGAAATATTCTGATATTGAATCAGTCAACAATTCGCTCTCAGCTAGATTTTTCCAAAGCCTTGATACTGATCCATCTTCATGAGGGTTCTGCATAATATTATATTGTTCCCTCATTGTTATTGAAAAATGACCTGATTTCTCTCTCAAATGATTTCCATCTAAAATTCCATTTAGAGTTACTCCATTTAACTCTTTGATTTTACAGAAATGATCTATCAAAGTTAGTAGCCTAGTTTTAAAATCTTTTGGATTGTTCATACTCCAATATCAAGGAAACACAATAGCCATGGATTCAAGTAGTTTGACTGGAGGGAATCTTTCTCTAATCTATGAGGAAAGATCATAGGTAGTGTGCTTCATAGAAGTTGTTACAGACTCAACAATCTTGGTAAAGTTTTTCCCTTTTAATACTTGATACTCGCCAAGTCCTGGTGTTCTTTCCTAGTTCCTTGGACTTGATCCTGGCAAACTAGTGCATTGGTATCTCAACTCTGTGAACTTTTGCACATAACTCCCCATTTGAACCTAGTTTTAAAAAGTTATCAAGATTGTCCAAATCTGTGACTTTCAGCCAGCTGGCAAATTTTACATCATCTTCACATAAT
>BSBK01010064.1:0-5000 GCA_027943335.1 Chamaecyparis obtusa
AGGCTATTTAGTATGTTTACTAATTCAAAAAATAATGGATTCCTCATTACTTGTTTCTTCTATTCTTTCTCCATTGTTAACACACTAATTTTCATCAAATCCGCTTCTCCCCATGAGTCTAAACTTGTTGTATTAGGGGTCAAACTTGACAACAATGACATTGAGGGGCTTAGGGGTAAGGAGTGAACTTTTACTAACATCCATTACCTTAGTCTTTATATTTACTATAATTTGAACAAAGGGCTCATCTACAGGTTCAGCTACCTTATCTTCTTCTTTCTCTCTTTCAGGTTCATCTTCTTTTTCACTTTTATGTCCAGTTAGGTCTTCAACTTGAACTTCTTCTTGCTACTTAGGTGAATCATCTCCACATAGGATCTCTACTTCCTCAGTGCTCACACATGCTTCCCCAAACTTATCTAGATCCTTTTCTAATGTCACCATGGATATCTCCACATTATCTATTATAATTATTTCATCATTAGCTTCAAGCATGGCATAGAATCCTATGGACCTATCATCAGTGTATCAGGGATCTCTAACTTCTTGACTTTCCCAAAGGGAGCTTGAGTTGTGGGTGAAGTAGGAGGGTACATGTGTTTATCCAAGAAAAAAATTCTCAAATGATTTCTCAGTCTCTTTGGCTACCAACTCATAGTCCTTATTCATAATCTACAAATTTCTTAGCTTGGTTCTTAAGTGAGGCTTCACCAAGTGTAAAAATAGTTTTTCTCTTCAAATGAACATACTAGGAGGCTTTCATCTAATATATTTTCTCATATCTTGAAGTGTTCTTCTATAGCCTATCTCTTCAAAGAATCAAGCATATCCCATACTTAATCAAGAATCACTGTCTTAAGTTCCAAGACTGTCTTCTTGCACTTAATCACGTGTTTGATAATCATGGAATGGATCTCATGTTTATTAATCTCATGATAATTATCATATAAATTTTCTATTTGGTCTAACCTTCCTTCACCTACTACTCTTATCCTCAATACTTCAAGATTCGGTCTGAATCCTACCTGAGGAGGTTCTTGTGTATTCTTTAATTTTCTTCTTGTTGTTTTAGAGGATGGGTGGCTTGCACCAGTCTAGTTCTTTCTCTTAGGCATCCTGCTAGGCTCAGGAGGTGGTGAGCACTCTAGATCAATGGTATTTGTGAACACATTGGTTTTTTCTTCTCTC
Source organism: Chamaecyparis obtusa (assembly GCA_027943335.1). Taxonomy (NCBI): domain Eukaryota; kingdom Viridiplantae; phylum Streptophyta; class Pinopsida; order Cupressales; family Cupressaceae; genus Chamaecyparis; species Chamaecyparis obtusa. The sequence continues at coordinate 1,189 of BSBK01010064.1, forward strand.
TTTTTCTTCTTCTTCTTAGGGTCATCAGTCTTCTCTATTTTCACTTTAGAAGAGGGTGCGCTCTCAAGTTGCATTTCAATCTTGGATTCCCTAGCTTTATCCAAGTCTTCTTGTGTCACACCATGGATTCTCAATATGTTTGATGTTATCTTTGAAGCTTTCCTTTTGGTCGCAACACTGTACAAGACTAAATCTACCTATCTTTTCTTCTCCTCATAAGTACCCATCTCATTAATTGGGATCCTTAGGCACTAAAAGTAGGAGTTGTGCATAAGCTTCCAAATGTGTTCTTCCACTTCATAACCAAGTGGATGGATCCACTTGGTCCTTGGCTCTACTACTTCCATGCATGTGATATTTGGCTCAACCATAAAAAAAATTCTATCCTTATACTTCTCCACAACACTCCTAGTTATCCTATACCTTCTTTTCATTTTGATTCTGAATGTCTTTATTTCTAGGTTCATAAAATCCTTCAAGTACTTTCAGATGATGCCTTGAATGACATTTGTGGCATTGTAGGTAAAATCTTATCAAGGTAAAGATCTGATACTTTACCAATAATATGAAAGTAAATATAGATTATTAGTGATCCAAACCTGAAGACTTTTCTCTTGTCATGCTTTATAACTCTTATGTTACCCATCAACTATGTGCACAAGATCTCACACAAGTTGAACTCTCCATTTTCCTTCACTATTTTGATAGTTGCCAAAATAGTGGCTATAGACATACTATTTACCTTATTTACATGTTGGAACTTACACCCAAGTATCATAGACATAAGATTTATGTCTTTCTCTTCTATCAGCTCAATTGTCATGTAGCGCTTATCACTATGGGATTTACAAGCTTGCTCCACTTGTTTCCTCACATCCTTTCTAGTAGGAAGAAATGGTGCCTATCTTAGAAAATCATGTCATCTCATAAATGAGATCTAAATTGATGCAATGTGGAACTTCTCCTATCTAGAATAGGTCATCATGAATTCTTCTAGTATAATCTTAAACCATTCAAATTCATATGTCATCGCATACTCAATAATAGGGTGATTTACAAGGTGCACAAACTCATTAGTGAAAGTCATGTCTGGTTTCATCATTTTTTCCATGTGAGATCTAATTCTATCCAATCCTATAGGTTCCTTCTTGCAGAATATGTGTGTGTGTGTCCTCTAGGTGCATAACTCTCTTCAGAGTCCTAGAGAATGCTCCTTCTAGGTCATCTAGGACTGACTTGAAATGGTTTTTCTTAAAGATATATCTCTTTTATTTAGTAACATCCAACACAATGGAGTGGCCATTACTTGATCAATCACACAAATATATTTCCAAAGGGTTGCTGAATCGTTGGGTCTAAACTAGGGTTCTGCAACAAACTTTCAAACTTCTTTGTTGATAAACCTACTACAATCTTCCAACACAAACTTCTTTGATCTCCTATTCTCTAAAAGGCTCGATCTCGAATACAAATGTGTGGATAAAAGATCTCTAGTGACTTTGAAAATAACTTTCTACCATTAATGCTTGTTGTGTAAACACAGATTGCAACAATGCATTCCAATCTTTGTTTTTTATAACAATTAGGTTGTGTTCTCTTACATACAACATCAACTAGTCTCCAAAAAATCATGACCAAAGGCACATTCTCAGGGTGAGTACACTAGCTGCACAGGGGTCTAGAGCTAATCTAGCCCCCCTATGACCATGAGGGTCATTCATCCAAAAGTAGAGGATACGTCCATTACAGATGCATCCAATACATATTTATCAAATTTATCCTTTTTTACTTCTATCCAAGTCAAGCTCACATCTTCTATGGCTTTCACAACTTGACTTCTCCAAATTCTTCCAAATTGATCTTTGAGACTTATTAGGGCTTCCTTGACTTTGCACTTTTGATCTGCAAAACTTTGAGATTTTTCCAGCCTTGTTACATGTGTGAAAAATAATTGGAGGCCTTGTATTTCTCGATGTATTGATGTGAGTTAGTTGCACTATCTAGATGTATGACCATTATAATTGCATATCTGACATGTAATGTTTTGAGGAATTCTAACATTTTGCTTAGGATGATTTCTCTGATTTGATCTACAATTCATAGCTCTATAACCAATCTTATTGCATGAATAATAATAACCATTGAAAGGTCTTACCTGTTTACAATCTCTTGCTATGTGATGATTCTTTTTACATGCATAAAAAGTTTTGTTTATTGGCTTGCACTCATCCTTAGATGGTTCAACTTCAACTTCAGTATGATTTTTAGTCTTCTTAGCTTCCCTAGATTCTTCTGGTACTTTCTTTCTTCTTTCATATCATTGATTTGATTTTGTGCTTTATTTAATCCAATACCAGGGGTATCTCCTTTAATCTACTATACATACAACTGTGATTCTATTAGATCCTTTCTTGTGTGAAATTTTTCAATATGAATCTTTTCTTCTTTTAATTAAGATTCCATCTACTTCTTAATGTTCTCTAACTCCAAGATTTTTATGTTTTCTTGCCTTAGTTCTTCATCCAACTATTTGTTTTCTTTGACCTATTCTTCATAGACTTCCTGATTGTTAAATAGATTTTCATCTAACTCTTCAATCTGATCCTTCAGAGATGTGTTTTGGATCATTCATCTTTTTGACCATTTTTCCTAAATCACTTATAGAACAATCTTTCAAATCTTTTCTCAGTTTCTTGATGAATACTTGAGAACCACTAACTTTTAATTTCAGTTCTTCAATCTCTATTTTAGATCTATCAAGGTCTTAAAAGAGCTACTTCAAGATTCTTCTTCAGATGTTTCACTTCTTCCGAACCCATGATCTCCTCAAGTGGTTAAACTTATCTTTAGAGGAGCAAAGCTCTCATACCAATTGTTAGGAATGGGAACACTGAGAGGGGGGGTGAATCAGTGTTCTACAATATTAATTTCTGATCTCTTGAAACTTAACTCTATTACTTAAATGATGAACTAAATATAATGCAAGTAAACTAAATGATTATGGAGAAACGTTGGCCAAAGGAAAATCCCTAGTAGGAATTAATACCCACTAATAATTGTACTTGTATATTATGAACATGTTAATGTTCCTTAGCCCTATTAGGAGCTATCATTACAATGCTTAAGTACAATGACCTTGGCAAGGGTTAGACCATTTATGAGTCTTTTACAATTAACCCTGTTAGGGGTTTGGAAACACTATCCTAGAGATCACTACTCAAATGGTGAAGGCTATAACTGTCTGAATATTAGATACACACTATATCTGAAAGGTGAACTACTACTATGACACTTCTTGTTTGATCAGTTCCTTTTGTGTGCTGATGCTTTAAACCTCTTGTAAAGCTCTACATCATTTTGACTACTCTTCACATACTTATACTCTTCTTATATAAACTCTATATATCATGTCATATATAAATATAAATGTGCATGTCTTATTTATATACGCAAAAAAAAACTATTCACTAATTCGACCTATAACCTATTACATACAATGCTTCCAAATGAACTGGCTTAAAGCATGTTTACATACATTGATATTAACATATCGATAACATAAATCCAATATGTGAATTTCATTTACAACACAATATTATACACGCTATCCAAAATACTAATAGTCGGCTGCATGTTCTTTTCTGTTCTTCTGCTTACTATCTGTGTCATCTCAACTCACTGTAACTTCATCATACTAACTTGTCTGATCATGCATTCTTAACCATAGCTTGATAACATATCCAAAATATTATCTTCAAGGGTGCATACCAAAACTTAGCCATACGCACATGCGTTGATGCTATGTTCCTTAG